>NHNW01000109.1:6666-27634 GCA_002786025.1 Zasmidium citrigriseum | reverse complement strand
CAAAGTAAAAAGGTAGACTAGGACCGGGATCGAGGCGTATCGTATAGCGCAAAGGATATCGTTAGTTATTGCGAACCCGAGTAACTCGACTAGATTAACACACGGCGAAGCGAAGTGTATCTTAAGCAAACACACAAGACAGAATATAGAGGTTGAATACATTGTGTGCTCTAAAATATCTAAAGAGGGACATTTTACCTAGTTGAATAAAACAAGGACGTATTCTTAAAGTTAAATCCAACTTAGTTAGACTAGTACAAGCTAGAGTATTCGACCAAGTAGGCAAGAACTCGGTAAATACGACACACGACGAATAACGATAGCATGTTAGGTAGTGTAGGAGACGGAAGACTAATATTAGACCCGCCCTAAGGGAATATTATTATCTTCGAAGCAAAGTCTAGGAAATCTAAACTAGTTAGATTAGTAGATTAGTAGTTACTAGTTTCGACCAAGTAGACAAGAAGTTGGTTAATATAACACTAGGCAAATACTATGTAGTAGCATAATAACAACGATAAAGCGTTTGTAGATTACAGAGGGTCGTAAGGACTATAGAGTTGGACCTAGTATCGGCATAGAAGAGCACGACATGTGTTATATATAGTAGAGAGTACACCCACCCGTCTATCTAAATAGTCTCGCCTAGCCTTTATCGCAACAAACTTAACTTAGTCTAGCTCTATTACACTCCTCTGTCTGCTATATTGCTAATGCTATGCCCGAGTCGCGAGTTCTAGGACTAGAATTTCTTCTAGATAGGAGAGAGAGACGTATTCGTTTAGTATCTTGCGATCGAATCTAGCACCCCTTAGCTAGGGCTAGTAGTTAGGTTCGTCGTCGTCTTTTACTTCGCTTAGACGTCGGAGGCGAAAGCCTACATACCTCGTGCTATTATAGAAAGCCACTCCGCCTCGCCGACTACTAAAACGATAGTCGCGAAGGGCACGCTAATAAGCATCTCCCCGCAGAAACTCGGTAATTAGTATAAAGCGCGAGTAGCTCTCGATACGTTTAGAACTGTCTTAGAGTTCCTAGAAATATCGAGGTTTACCGTAATAGAGGAGCTAACTAGAACGTACGATAGTGTAACGAATCTAGGTAACGCCCGTCTCGACGTTGACACGGTAGTAAATTAAGCGGATCTCGGTCTTTACCTACGGTAGTATAGTAGGATAGGCATAGCCGCTAATAACGAAGCGAGCTAGCCGAAGGAATCGTCTACCTTCACCTAGGATAGTCTTGCTAACTTGGTTTTCGACAGGAGCCTAGATAGGTCGGCGACTAGTAGAACCGCCTACAATCCGTTAGCATAGAACTCGATATAGCAAAGACCGCTTACGAACTAAGCGAAGCCGCGCTTATAGCGGCGAAAGATCTAGGAGACGGCGTAGGATTCGCAATAGCGCCTGTAGCCGACTAACTTGATCCTAGTAGTGTTAAGTAGGATAATTGATCTTCGGAAAGTAGGCGCGACCGCCCTTGTCGCGAGTGCAAGGTGGAAGAAGCTAGAGGGGAAGCGAGAGAAGTTAAAAGGAACACGGTAGCGGCCCGTACATAACGCACGGACGTGAAACACACATAGCGATAGTAACTTAGGCGAAGACACCTATATGCGACTACCTTAGAGGCACATAACTTTATAGCCAATTGGATAAATCGCCTCGCTACTAAACGTACTACGAACGAACCAATTAGATAAGATTTCGCTCCAGGGTCCCTAGTAGGCACGCCGACAATGTGCGCAAATCTAAGCTAGGGTAGCATTATCGGTGGTTTCTAAACCAATTAGGTTCAAAGTCCTGTTAGTAACGACGCAAGACTAAACGCAAACCCCGTTTGTATCTATTTCCGACTCTCGCTAGCTTCCGAGTCTAGTATACTATATATCTCGTAGAGGGTTACTTCTGTTAGGATAGGAGTTAGGCGTGTGTTGCAATAGTATTAGGAGGGGTGCGTTGTTGGATTAGGTAATGTCTCTTCTCGTCGTCGCTCGACTATTTACTCGAAATTAGCGTAGGTGAGCATCGGAGGAGTATCGTTATTATCCGGGATAGTAGGTATGTCTCGTAGGCTCTAACTCGTGCCGGATAGGTAGGTAAGGCGTAAGGGAAACCCCCGAGGACCTTCTATGCTCAAGCTTAGCCTTATCTATACGATAGATAATGCAGAGTATTCGAAGTCGTCCTCGGGTATCTTGTCGTTAAATTCCGGTATAAAATAGTCTAGGTCGGAATTGCTAGACTATAACAACTAGTCTCGAGCCTACTACACGGCTAATGTTAGGATGTTAATATCGTTAACTACTCGACGGTAGTCTAGCTACGAGTACCGCTCGAAGTATAGCCGATAAAGTGCTTAGAGTCGTAGCATACCCTACTAAAGATTATCCACCTAGTAGAGAGAGGTGCCTAGATCAGGCACAGAATAGCACAACACGACTATGTAATACAAGCTTAGCTATGTCCCCGGCTCCATGCTAGCGTCGAGTCTAGCAGTTACGTAAGGCAATAACTCTCCTAACGGATTAGTCCTACCGAGCGAATTAAGAAAGGCACATAGACACATCGACTCCCTACAATTACTATAGGCGACGGTAGGCCAACTATAACAATCGTCGAAGCGTATTACGTTAACCCGAAGCCGAATCGCTAATGCGTTGTACGCTGTAGCCGCAGTTAACTACTATAGTCGCCGCCGTAGTTGTTCTGTAAGTCGACCCTAATATACCGCCGTCGACGTCCGTATTAACTCTAGACATGTAGCAGCGAGTGCACTAAGGGGTGTAAGAAGATTGCTAGAGTCTCTAGTAATAGACTAACCCCGTCGCATTACAATTCGCACATCCCGACACGCCTACGACTCTAGTTCTTCTAAGGACTTAGTTAACTATACACCTAGCCTAGGTCTACGATCCCTCTAGTAGTTAAACTCGAACATCCCGGCGTGTAAATCGGGCGTGGCGGAATTTACTCTAAAGCGATTGCCTAGCACCCGCAATGGCCGGAATACGTCTAATAGACGAGTTTCTAGACGTTGTCTACGCTAAGCGTCTCGAAGATAGTGCAATTCTAAGAGGACGTCGTAGTACATAAGGTGCTTATTATCTACACCGTCGGGAAGAGGCATGCTAGGATAGTAGGTAGACTACGCCGCCGAAAGGCGACAGATATACAAGCCTAGCGTACATAGCGGAACTAAGTACTCGATATCCGTAGTGTTGTTACGAGGATCTAGCCTAGCCGTAATGTAGACGCTTGCAACAACTAGGTTAGGATAGGATACCCGCTATTCTATTATAGTCGATCTCTAGTGCTCGGCGATTAGCACATAAAGGCCGGGTTGCAGACAAGGATCGCCCTCGAACGTTAAAAGACAAAAGGCGTTCCTATACATAACTATAGTAGCAGTCTCGCGATCGAGTGTATTGAACGCGGGATATAAAGGCAAGAAGTCGTAGACGTATTTGCTTTGTCGCCCGTTATCGTATACAATAACTAGGTAGTTAGAGTAGGTTAACTCGCGCTCGAATATTATCGCTCGCACCTCTAGCGGCATCCAACTAAACGTTAATAGAGACATAGCGGTACGGTATTAGATATAGAGATTGAATGAAAAGGGCGTTAGGAAGAGAATTAAAGTTTGTAGCGCGAGATGCGGAGGGGAAAGTTAACGACAGTTATATAGACGCGTAAAGTACACGTAACAGGAAGTAGATAGTGCCGACTACTATAGCGGACCGCTCCGAGGGCTATGATCGACAGGGGCGCGAACTAATCCCATTATGCGCTATTACGGATAGACATGTCCACACTACAAAACGTTAACATTACATGTAAAATACAACCCCCGAACACGCGGATAATAGCGTGTAGCTAGCATAGCCGTAAATAGGTTATGATTAAGGGCAATACCTACGATTAGCTTAAAACCAGGTTAATAGAAACAGCCCGATCGATGGAACTAAGTGTTATATACGAAGTAATGTAAAGGGTATGCCTAGCCGTACCCGACTTAAGTATAACAATCGGCCGATATATACTTTATAACTAATTAGTTAATACAACGGTGCCAATCGGGACACCGGCGAAACGCTAGACTTTTAGACCAATTGGCTCAAAACCCCCGTATAATATACCCCGTAGCGAAGAGTCCCGTAAACCCGTCGAAATACAAGGTTCGGGCGATAACGTAGTATAGCGTAGTATCGGACCAATTGGTCGTAAAACTCTCTCCTCCTACACACCTAATGCTTTAAGTCGAATGCATTTCGTCGGCAAGACTAGCGTCGGGGAACTCGTAGATAGCGTTAAGGAAATCGTCGAGCGCTTACGTAAGGGGAAGTACGTCTTTACTCGGATAGGACGAGAATGAAGCAATGCAAGCCCGAACGGCTACGACGAGATGCTTAATCGGTCCTAGATTAAGGGGTCCTAAGGCTAGGCGGCCTAGTAAGTTAGTAAGCACTAGGTAGACGATGTAATAATAGACGGGTACATACGACGAGTAAGGGCTTAGAGACATTTAACTACAACCTTTAGGCAATGCTAGCCGCCTTTCCCTTAGAACTGTTGCAAGAACAGAATGTTGTGCAATTGTAATCCGGGGTTAGGCATATAACCGTCCGCTACGAAGACACTAGGTAAGCATAGTAACTACATTGCGACCTAAGATTCGACTTCGATGTCGGGCGCATCTAGGAGATAGAGTTCGACGACGACGGATAATCGCTAAATGCTATCGATATACTAGTTGTAGGGACTAAGATACGGTAACACTAAAGTATCGTAGAGGACCCTATATTCGAGGACCTATTGACGGGGAGTAAGACTATTCGAATGGAACGCCGGGACCCTAGCGACTATCGACATAATTAGAGAGAAGATACTAACCGGTCTCGGCGGGGAGTTAACTAGTTATAGACGTCCGTAAGATCGGTAGGATAAGAAGACCTCGCGGCTACCCCGATAATTAAGCGGAGGTTAGGATGAACTTTAGCGTCTACGCCGGAGGATAAGGTGGTTAAAGGGTTGAAATCGTGGCTAGTTAGGCGAATAAATCGGCTAGAGCGTTTGTCTGTTAGTAGTAGATAGTTAAGGTTTATAACAAAGCGTAGCTATATAAGAAGCTAGGGCTAGAGTCGCAACACGCACGGCGACCGGCCCGAGCCATACATGCGCATATGAATAAATAATAGCCGCAAGACGGGGCAGAATGTCAATAAGCTAATTAGTTACGAAAGTCTAGACGTAGGTTATTCGACGTCTCCTACTCGACGAGGGAACATCTAGGTAACTACTTAGTAGAAATATGCTACATTACAGATTAATACATAGACTTAGTTAACATCGATACCTACAAACTTATACTAGGCGGATATAGGGTAATTTCTAAGCTAATTAGTCTAAAACCTAGGACGACGGTATAATATCGGTAGTACTTACGGCGACGCTATAGAAGACAGATGCAAGGTGTTAAGACCGTAGACAAGATTAATAAGATTTGCAATTAAGCTAAAGGATAGAATCGCCCTAACAACCTACACAATCGAGCTTAACCGTAGTTACAACGCAGCTAGTTGCTAAGGTAATTACTTAGTACTATCGGCCGTATTATGTCGTACTCTATTCCGGTCTGTCTAGGCCCATCTCGTCGAAACCCGACGAATCCCGCCACTAACATTAGTAGTCGTGTTACTACGTCTGTAGCATCTACTAGCGAACCTTGTACTCGCTCTCGCCTATATTATCCTTGCTAGTGTCGATAAGGGTAGCAAAGGAGAGGAGGATAGCGCGCTTAAACGCCTTAGCGTTTCTACTACTATAGTTATCCCTATTATCTTCATCGCTAAAGCGGCGGTAAAGACGAATACTAGAAAGCGGCGGGGCGTTAATAAACTACTCGATCGGGAAGACGGTGTACTTCTAGTCTTCGAATTTGACAAAGAAGACATCGGTGCTACCGAAAGTCTTAACCGCGTAGATGGGGGTCTTAGGTGCCCTAATAGTCGGTAGAGGGATAGCATCGGCGACATGGAGAGCGAGCGGTTGCATCTTAACAAATACCTTACGAACTTTGTAGAGGCCTCGCTCTCGCTTTCTAGTAAACGTGTCGAAGAGATTACGGTCTTGGATTATAGTAGCATTTGCTATAAGAGCCTTAACGAAATCGACGGAGAGCGAGTCGGGTAACATGCTAGGGGGTAGTTAAATAAGTCCTCGAGCTAGAGAAAGGGGGGGAGGGTAAATACCTTATTAGTCTATAACTAGGGTAGCGGTTAAGGTAACAATAGGCCGTAGTGGAGGGTACGTAGTAGGCTAAGTAGTTACTAGAGAAGGTATATCGCAGCCAAGTAGATAAGTAGAACAGTCGGAAGGTAAGGTAGTTATTAATAGAGGTTTGGTTCTACGAGCCGACGTAGACATTTAAGAAACTAATGTCGGCGCTATAGCACTGCGGCTACCGGCCCGACCCATGTAAAAACATATAAAAGAACAGATACTACAAGTCCAATTAGAAGCTAACTAGCTAACTAGGTAGAAAGGTCCCTATATACACTGCCTATCGATACCTACGCCCTACAAAAACATACCTAATCGATAGCAAAACATAAAATATAAATGAAATGTGTTAGACTAAGCATTAAGCCGTATACCAAGGCAGCGACGCCTCGCCATCGTAGCATACGTGTGCTATAAAGCAGTAGTTTCTAAGCCAATTAGCTAAGAATTCCGTAACTAGTCACCCGGCCGATCTATTAGTAGATAAGCCGATACCGTGCCTATATGTTAGAGGGCCGCATAGAGACTACACTCGCGGGTGGCTAGAGGCCGCCTATAACGAAGTACAGTTACTAAGCCTATCCGATGTCGAGTGGATTAATAAGGATAGTATCGGGCTAATTCGTAACTATCCCTATCGCTAAATCGATAGCGTCTCGGATACGCTATAACCTACGGGCAGTTATAGCACCCCTAGTAGGTAGGAAGCGGTCTATATAGCTACACATACCCTCGATAAGATGTTCGAATAGGCAAGGATCTAAGGGACCTATTACTATACGACCTGGATTTATTAGCACTATGCCTATAGCTAAGTAACGCCTAATATTACTTACGGATTGCGAGCTACCGGAGACATCTTACTACTAACTCGAGCTAGGTAGGGCTAGCGGTTCGGTAGATGTGCTAGAGAAACAGGATCTTACCTAACGTCTAGCCTAGGTCGTAGTCGACGAGATTAGGTTAGTCTATCGGTCCTATACTAAGGGTTCGGTCGTACTTCCTACACCGAGACTCGAGGTAAATAGAGCGGATAAGATATAGCTTAACCGTACTAGAAGTATACCTAACGCTGTCGATGTACTAGACGTAGGGACCGAAATGCGGCCGAGCGCTGTCCTCGAATATAACGCCGTACCGTAACAGCTATTCGCTCGGGGTAACGCTATACGACTAGTAGAGGACCGGATAAGACGTTATAGTTATAGTAGATAGTAGGAGTATAGTAGTACTATAGCCTATCGATAAGGATAGGCGCAAGTAGGGATCTTAGGAGATCGACTAATAGGTTACAAAGTGTTGTGTAGCTACGTAAGGATGGAGGCCGTCTACAACACGATTAGCGAATAGTTTAATACACAACGATCGTAGCACGGCGGCGTACAAACGACGTTGCAAATAGATAGTTGTGTCGTTTAGTTGCTAGATAAGAGGAGGATATAGGAATGTCCGACTAATCGGGGGAGAGGACGTGTTAGAGGGTATCGTAACCAATTAGTGTAAAGTTTGTCGTCGAAAGAGAGGAAGGAATTTAGCGCAGAAGGGGAAAAGGCGAACCCTAAATATAGCGGGAAAGGTACGCTAAGAAACGGCCCGACCCGAGAAATATATATAACAGAAGAAGGGACGATGCATCTTTATCGATTGTCCTTAGATACATACAATATAATACATTGATTGCATATTTATGTGTAATAGAAGTGCCTACGGAGCGCATAAGAAAGACACGGCGGCAAATGCTAGGCGAATGCCGACTTAGAGGAACTTTTAAACCAATTGGCCGAAAATTGCTACCCGCCTACACGCCTAGCACCGCTACTTCAAGAAGTAGAGGGCATAGCATCGCGGAGAATAGCATTAGGCTAGGTACGAGCCGCGGTCTACGTAGCCTCGAGACTCTCCGATAGTACTCGCCGAAGATTAGCGGGTCCTGTACTATTTAGTAGAGGCGTCGTACAGACTACGGCTATAGGTAGAAGATCTTCTATCGTCTGGAAATCCTAACTCTCTATTATCGTACGTCCTATAGTAGTTAGCAAAGTAACAAAGGTAGCCCTACTAGACAAGGACAGACATACGAAGTACGATTAGGTCGAGACACTTGCTAACTAGTATTATCCACGGTACCCCTCCCGTACCTAGTAGCTACTATAGGTAGAGTATAGTACATAGGACATTAGGTAGATCCATCCTATATTCTAGTCCTTCGAACAATGTACACACTCCCACCTAGGCATGTAAGAATCGACATAGAAAGTCGAGGTCTAGCGTTTCTATAACTACGTGCTCGACACCGCGGGATGTTCGCTTAATACCGTCGATAAACTATGTATGTAGTCTAGCATATCGGCGTGCGGGATTGTCGTAGGTAACGCCGTACTCGTAGACCTATTAATTAGGCGAGAGGCCGTTAGAGTAAAAAAGGTCGATTATAGCAACCGAGAGGCTATTGTAATAGAGCAAGACGGAGAACGTAAGCCGTATACTAAGCCGAATCGTAGCCAATTGATCGAGAGTATCGATGTTCGAGTAGTAGAACGGGCGTTGCTTATATTAGGTAATCGAGTGTAGAAGAATTTAACTAGTTAGATGAAATGGCGAGCGGATAGTAATTGTCACAACAATAAAGGGACACGTAGAAACTAACGAATATATACACTAAACAGAGAAGCGGCAAGCGGGCCGACCTATGCAAGATAAGAGCATGTAAAAGAGAGAAGAGGTAGTAGAGGGCGGTCTAAAATTAGATCGACGGGAACTAATACACCTACCCTGCGCGATACTATGTCTGTGCTATACTAACGCTAGTAACATAAGGAAACTCCACCTAACTTTAAGATAGCCAACTTCATGTCCACGTCTCTAACCCCTACCTATAGGGCAGTACTAGCTGCTTAAATCTCAGGTCGAGTGTCGAGGTGATTTCTAGCCTAATTGGCTAGGATTTCCTCCTTGTAGCTTCTTAATAGGCGAGTAAGATGTACTAGACAGTCGCTCTGTGTCGTATAGAGTTAGGATAACGACGGCTATCGATAATGTTATTACTTAAGTATTGTCGGGGTATCGAGAGAGGACGTCCTCGAGTTCGCCGACTAACTAGTAGAGGAGGTCGAAGGTCGCGAGTGTATAGTTGTTAGGGCCGGTAGCGGCGAGCCTGTCGAGCAAGACCGTAAGAAGGGGCTATATAGGCACGTAGTCTAGCATCCCTAGAGAGAGGCGGCCTATTATAGTTAGTAAAACGTACGTTAAGTAGGTGGATAGCGACTTACGGCTAACGAGTCTAGAGACACACTCGCTCGACAATAGCAGCCATTAATCGCCTACGTTACCGAGGAACTTGTGTAGGAATAGCGCTAGAGTAAGAGCCTCCGCAGGCTTAAATGTATCCGCTACACTTATACCGACCTACATACCTAACAAGAGGCGATCTCGTATAAACGAACACGCTAACTCGACGTCGAGGATCTAAGTAAGAGTATTCTTACAGGCGAGGGAGGTATACTTAACACCGTCGATGTACTAAATGTAAGGGCCGAAATGCGGCTACTACGGCGTATCCGAGCTAATACTATACCGAGCGACCTACTGTTCGGGACTTAAGGCATTAGGATGAAAGGCGGGGACGACAGTTATAGTAGCGGCGACTATGTCGTGTAACGACTAAAGTAGGATAATATCGTCGGAGAGCGTAGCCGTAAGGTAAGAGGGGTGGAAATAAGCTAATTAGACGGTTGTACTAGAGAGTAGATAGTTGCGGCGATAATGGAAGTTGTGTCGCGGCGAAGAGAAGAAGAAGCAGATGAAGGGGAAAGGATATAAGTACTACGAGAAGGCTAGCTAAACCTTATGTAAGAGTAAAGGATATATAAACACCGCATGTAAAGACGTTAGTAAGAGTATTATATGAAGAGCAAGAGGAAATTCTAGTGTAACAGAAGCACGCTAGTCGACTATCGCCTAGGTCGACACTACAGAAGCAATGTCCAAACTAACCGAATAGCTAGCTAACGCTAGGGCTACCTCCTACACATACACGCCTACTTCCTAAAGGCCCTTATCTACAAACTGTTTTCTTCGGCAGCTATGCCCCGTTTTCTTAGCTAACTAGTCGAGATCTCCTAGACAACTAGCCCACTAGATTAACACATCCACCGATAAATCGAAGATAGTCCGATAATAAATACTAACAGACATTTAGGCTTACAGACCGTTAGGAAAGCGAATAAGGACGACTTGCATATCGCTAATAGATAGGTAGAGGCGGATGTAGGGAGCCGTTAAGAAGCCCTAAAACCTAATAGCCTCGAGTCTGTCGAGCAACGCTAGGTAGAGGGGCTAGATACGCAAGTTGTCGTCCGACTTAAGAACTAAGCGGCCTGTATATGTTAGCGACATTCGCTCTACCGGAGGGTTGAATACTAACGGACAATAAGTCGATCCAAACACTCGTTTACTACTAGTAGCTAGGGATTACTAGCATTGCCGAGGAACCTCTGTAGGAACATAGCCTCCATAAGGGTACGTACTAGCGTGTAAACTACTGGCTCGCTTATACCGACTTGCGAACGAGCCGTAAGGCGATCTTAAAGGTACAGATAGGCAATGTCGACGGCGGGCACAAGGGTAAGTGCCTATTTGTAACGCTAAGAAGTGTACATAATACCGTCGATGTACTAGGTGTACGGTCCGAAATGTAGCTACTCTAGTATGTCTAAGGTAACTCCAAACCGAGCGACCTACGATGCCGGGCTTAAGACGCTATAGTAGAAGGCAGGGACGGTGGACATAACGAGCCCTAGGGCGATCTACGACTGTCGGATAACCTAGTCTCGAGTGGATTAGAGGATGTAAGCTAATTAGACGGTAGTCGTTAAACAGAATCGGCGTTTGATGTAGAGAAAGGTGTTGTTGTAGTAAAGAGAAGAAAGTAAGAGGAAGCTTAGAAGAAGTATAGACGCAAGAGAGCTAGCCAAACCTTAAACCGGAGTAGAGCAACAACGCGAGCATATAACAGAAGACGGGACGAGAAGAGAATTGGTACTTTCATCCTAGCTAAGCTTACTAGGGTAGGTAATAGCTATTACGTCCGTAGGTAGTACGTATAACTACGATGCCTATCTAACGCACCTAACCCCTAAGTGGCTTAAAGACACAACATATAATACCCGCGCCCTCTACGACGTAGTCTAATGTTAAGTACTACTACCGCGCAAGAGAGGAGTTCTAGACCAATTGGCTTAGAACATCGAACTAACGGGGGCCGATTTAGTAGTAAAGGCCTTACCGGTACGGCACCCGAATAATTTCCTTATTCCGCTTACGCTCCTTACGATTCCAGCTAGTAGGAGCTTAGCCGAGAGATCGGGGATTAGAGTCGGCAGATTGCTAATGCGGTCTAGAAGAACTACTCGTAGATGTAGTAGTCGAGACGGCGAACTCTAGGGTCGCTAAGGTATAGGCGACGTAGGCAGCGTTCTTGTTGCGCTCGGAGCTACTAGACGACCGAATAAGCGGCTCGAAATAACTAAAGCAATAGCTAGCCGCTACGCGGTCGCCGAGGGAGAGATAGGGGAGGTCTAGATACAAATAAGCACGTGTGCACGGTGTTAAGAAGTAATGGCCTTAACTTACCTTTCGCTACCTTGTTAGACATCTTAGAGACGGTAAAGAGCTACTCGTCTAAACTAGGCCGACCTATCTTAGTCTCCGTACGCTAGGTGCTAAAGAGGATGTCGAGCGCCTATATAGCGGGCATAGTACTAGAGTTAACTATAGCGAGCAATTCACGACTACGCTCGTCGACGGTCGGCGGAGAGTTAGAATTCGGGGCCTAGAGAACTCGTAACGTAAAGCCTAGAGGCTATAGGGGCGAGTAGGCGGCAGGGCGTAGTATAAGCGTTAGGTGGAAGGTCGACAACTACTAGATCTTGTCCTTAGAGCGCTTCTGCGTGCGAGAATACACTATGTTGGAAGGTAGCAACTTAGATGCTTTAGAGGCGACCTAGCGTAGTAGAGAGAGGTCGTCGGCGTACATAGTCTATATATTGTCTACTCCGGATTGTTAGTAGAAGTAGACGAAGAAGCGATACAAAGGTGTGAACAGACTAATCTAAATCCGTTCGACGAGTCCATTAAACGCGAAATACTAATCGTCTAAGCCTATCCTAGGCGTAGTATCGGTAGCTAATATAGACTCGATAAGACTACTCCATATAGTAGACATTAGTTAGGTATGCAAGGTGGTTAATAGTATGTCTTCGGTCGCAGCAGACTAAGATAATAGTTGCTCGAGCGGGTCGGAGGGGGACTTCTAGCCTAGTTAGTTAGGAACCGGAGCTATAGCTAGTAGTAGGCGTAGAAGGTGTTAGAAGGAGTTTCTTAACTAGTTAGCTAAACGGTAGTAAAAGGACGGCGAGATCGAAGGAATTCGCAACCAATTAGTTAAGCGATTGAGGGTAGATAGTTGTTGTCGGAAGAAGAAAGACGGTATATTAGTAGCATAAAAATAAGAAGTCTATCCGGAAAGTAAAGAAGCCTAAATAGAGTAAATAAACATGTGAATGAATCGGGGTTTCCGGCAGTTTCCGTAGGTAACATGTGAAGGAAAGGGACATATAAAGGAGGTTAACCAAAAGATTACAAACACCTAAAATAATACACGTGCAAATTATGTGCGATTAAATATGAATTAAACGCAACACGGCGACGAGCGTAAAAGTAAAGTGGTGGAAATCTGTAAAAGTGTAAGTGGAAGAGAATAATAGCACGGAGGAAATATAGGCGATATAAAAAGGTACTACGTATACGTAACACCGTAATCCGAATTTCGAACAGATAGCTAACAGGAGCTACAAGAAACTCCGACCGGACGTAAGAAGATAATAAGACAATGAAAAAAAGATAAATAAGGGAACACAATAGAAGGAAATCGTAGCCAATTGGTCGAATTCTCTTAACTAACATTAAACCTGTCCTAACCGCACCTAGTAGTAAATATGCTACATATGTAGTGCTCGTTTATGCATATAGTGTCCAACTTAGCCCGTTGGACGAGGGCGAGCTACTGCTATCTAAGGCTAGTCGGTATGCGCGAGGCTTAGGCTAACATGCTCTAGCTAGGCCTTAACGTCCTTATCGTTAAAAGGGAAAGCCTCGTACTTGCTATACTTAACGAGACGCTAACTAATAAACACGGCATAGTTGCGCTAGATAGTAGCGAGAGTAGCAGCACCTAATAAACATTAGCATTACAAAGCAAAACAGGTGAGAGAATCTAACATACTAGTAAGGATTATCGCAGCTATAGTCTCTACCACCTTAACCTATCGACTCGTACCTCTACTACGCTCGACCTAGGCGTCGACGATGACCTGGAGAGCACTAACGACGCTGCCTACGGTCTCGTACATAGACTCCTTAAGATAGCGCTTGGCGAGGACATCGACAGAGGCAGAGTCGGCTCCCGTCCATAGACGATATAGGTGCTTAGGATCGACGAGAACGTTCTCCGGGACGGGGACACGACCTCCAACGTCGTTACGGGCCCGCTTACGCTTAGTCTAGCGTAGCGGGGCAGATTTAGCGCCTAGGAAGAGCGTTTCGCTCTCCTTATCCTACTTACGTAGCTAACGCTACTACTGTCCTAGGAGGCTAAACTTCTTAAGAGTGTAGTCTTGCTTATGCTCGCGCTAGAAGTTGTTAAGAGTAGGAGCTACGTCGGGATGGGCGTTCTCGATAACGTTAGACGGCTTAGGGACGTTGTCGAAGGCGAAGTACTTATTACTATACATACTGCCCTTATTGTCGGAACTCTCCTCGTCTCCGCTAGCTATCTCGGGTGCAATCTTCGATAGGGTCTTGCGTAGGGCCTTACGAGGGGCCTTACTAGCGGTAGTAGGTAGAGTATACGAAGTGTTACTAAGGAGGACGGTAAGATCTTTGCTAGACTAATGTAGGCAGGGCTAACCGGAAGAGGAGAGGTTCTTAATGTTTAGCTTCATAGTGATTTTAGGGCTAGTTAGTCGAGATGTAGATATGTTAAAGTATCGTTAAAGTATGTGTTTAGTAGTAAAAGGAGAAGATTGTAGCTAGTTGGATGAATGTTGTAAGTGTTTCTGTCCAAGTGAAGTTCGGAGTGTCTAAGAAGGGCGGAGGAAGGGAAATCGCAGCCAATTGGACAACTAAGAGGCAGTGTTAGTAGTTGTCGTAGAGAGAAAGGTTGGAGGTCGAAGGACGAGGTTAAATAGTACGCGAGAACCGAGCGCTAGACCCCTATACTAACGGGCCGTGCCTTCTATATACGCGACAGGCGGCGGCGGTAGCGGCGACAACGATAGTTCCGTCCAATTAGCTAAGATCACCGTCGACAGTAGCGCTTATATGCTTTCAACGACACTACGATAGCATTAGATGTTCTTATATGTCGAAGAAGGCGGGGCTACGTATTCGCAGGGTGTAATAGGTAGATAGGAGCGGAGAGGGAGCGAACATCGGGGCCAATTGGTTTCTAAGTCCAAATTTCGTTTATAGGGGATTCGCTAGTCTAACTAGGTGTATTTTCCTAGTCGTCGGTCGGGTTCCCATGCGCTATAGGTTGTCGGGCGTGTTAAGCGACTTCTTTAAAGAGAGCGAAGACGCTAAGACACTAGAGAAAGACTAACATCTAAACTACTTGGTTGCAAACTTAGAGCTTCGATAGCACTAAGTACTATTTATCTAACTAGGTACAATCTTCGTCTCGCGCTTGTATTGTATGTTATGTATAGGACATTAGTTGTATAATCCCGCTTATAATAGACGGTATAATGTTTAATTCCTTACCGAGCCGGCTAGGTAGATTAACCCTCTACATAGCCGTCTATCGTCGCGAGGGAGACAGCGCGTCGATAGGCAATAAACCAATAACGTGAAATTGGAAGTCGAGTGTAGTACTAGCGAGTATCGTCAATTTAGACTTTAAGGAGTGTCGGGAGCGCGGCAACTAGCGTGGATGACCTAAGGCAGGGGATTGTCTATAATCGATGTAGAGTTTAATAGGGATCCAAGTGTAGGGTAGTATAATAGTAGAGAAGGTAAGAGTTAGCGGAGACGGAGGATATAGTACATAACGGCAGCCCTCGTGTTTAGGTAAAGGACATTAAAATCTTCGCGAATAGATAACGTATCGACAGCGAGTAGGAGGACGTAGCTATCGACGTCGTAATAATCGAGCGCTTCTAATAGCGGTTAGACTACGGTAAGGCGGAGGGTAGGTCTCTCGTGTCGGAGAAGCAAGGGAGCGCTAAGGCGAAAGAAGCTATCGACTTCGCGTTTAGTCTAGAGTAAGGGATCGCCGAGGACATTAGCATTAAATAGTGTCGTAGCGGCGTTAATAGTCGCTATAGCGACTACTAGACAGACAACTAGGAGGCAGAAGGTCTAGTAATAAGTAGCCTAGTAATGGCATCGGGCGAGGCGAGGAAGAAGAGTAAGATATAGAGTATCCTAGGGACGAGCAACTGTTATGTGTATTATTAGAAGACCCGCTTTAAAGTAAGCAGGTAAGCAGCTAGTTATAACGTCGCTAAACGTTAACATCGCGGAAAGTCGATCGTAATGTATTAGACTACTACATCCACCTTATCTATGTCCCTAAGAGCAACTATTGCACTACTACCCGCAAAAGCGCTAATACGAACCTATAAGCAAAAGCTATCGCGGTACCTAAAGCGGCCTATAAACAAAGCCGATACTACACAAACTACACTTAACCGCGTATGTCTTCGAGACGTCTCGACCGCTGCCAAACACGATCTACTCCGTCCGTAGATAACACCGCTTCCGAGTAGCACTCCGTGAGATAGCTAGCGAGACGCTAGATACGTCCGTCGTCGTAGACTACCGCAATAGTCTCGACTCTATAGAGCGCCCGACGAACGACTTTATATAGCCCCGGCCCGACAGGGAGAGCGTATAGCTATTAGCGAACAACGCCCGCAAATCGCAAGAGTGTGGTCTTGATAGAAATAGAGACTAAACATCCACCTAGAGAATATTAGCGTAGATAGGGGTAGGGAAGAAGAGGGGATTTAAAACCTAGGGCGTACTCCTCTACTACATTACAAAACAACTACAACTACTACACTAGCTAGCTAGCGGCGAGCGTGGGACTATCGAGGCGATCTACGATGTACTACAATGTAGTATAACGAACTACATCGTTGCCTAGCCTCGCGCTAGCGAGGTAACGATTTAGCTAGTCTACGATTACATGTAGGTCGAGGACAAACAGACAACGTGGACGGTAGGCAGACGACTAATAGAGGGTAGGTCTATCGCCTACCGCACTACGATCCGAGGCTATGCGGTCTATACTAGTCTTACTACGCATACACCTAGCGTCGGCGGCGATAAGGCAGAGTAGCTAGTCTAACTAGATAAGAAGGATATAAACTAGCTAAGTTTGATAATAAATAAGAATGCTAGACGGCGAAGAGGCGAACTAGCGAACACGTCGTGAAAGAGTAGCGAAGACAACCGCAACACGTAAACAAACTAAAGAGGGTAGCCTCGGCAAAACCCCTAGGCTAGTATATAGACGGTTTATAAATTAGACACCCTACTATTACAGCGATAGACAATAGCTGGAGTTACGACTAGCGACGTTGTAATTCGATTACTACGTAGTAATAATCTACAAATTAGTAGATAGAAGACGGACAGAAGGATATAAGGCAAGTAGGGATTAGTAAAGCGACAATAGACGACGGAGGTTGTAACACGAGAAGAAAGACGATTAAGTACAATTTCCCATAATTATACTATAGACCGTAATATGCCGATTTCGAAACTAATTGGAAGCAATGCATCTAGTTATCCTAGTCCGTCCAATTAGTCTTAATGTATTAGATCGTAGACCGCCCTAGGCTATAGGTAGTCGAGTAGAGAAGTGCAGATGTAGTCGATAGTACCTACTCTTACGGTAGGATAAGGCAGACCTCCCTACTACTTACTAGAACCGGTACCGCTAGGACTAGAAGACGACTACTCGCGGGCTGCTCGCATGCTAGCTACGACTACCTAGGCGGCATACTCGGGCGTAAAGTTGCTACCGAAGCGGAAGAGGGTGCTACTACGGAGTCGGATGCTAGAGGTCTCGATCGCGAGGCAGGCGCTAATAACCTTGTCGGCGAAGTCCTAGTTACTAAGACTATCTAGTATCTTCTCGTAAGCGCGGATGTCTCTAGCTATGCGGATGAATTGGCCGCTAGTGTTCTTAGAGAGCGAAGCAATCTCTACAACATACGAATTAGTATTAGGAAAGAATAGACTCGAGTAATTAAATAAGCTTACTACTAATAGCCTACACTACGATGCTTAAGAAACAGTCGAACTACTCGTACGTGCCTTCCTCGGCTAACTCGCTGTCGACAAAGGCGGTGCTCGCGGCTAAGAGAGCTAAGTCAAGATCCTTGTCGATAGCGGGCGGCTTAGACTCGGCGGCGGAAGCGGCATTAGTAGTAGCAGCTAGGTCGAAGAAGAGGAGCGGGACCTTAAAAGGCTCCTTAGAAGCGGACGCAGGCGGTCTAGTCTTCGAACTATCGTCCTAGGTCGGCTCGCTCTCTATAGCCTTAGCGGCCTTCTTACGCTTGTCGGTTATAACGGCGATACGGTCGGTAAGATGCGTAGGGGATTGTGTCCAACTAGGTGGACAGAAGAGTGTAATAAATAGTAGACTTCGGAATTCTAAACTAAGTAGACGAGAAGAGGGTTAACGAGTTGTGCGAAGTGGAAGAAAGAGGAGAGTATAGAAGCGAACATTTATGCTCGCGAAGCTCGGGCCGTAGAATCGTACGCACGTGAAGCTTCCGAAGCTACGAGATAAGTAAATGTTAACGGCGGCAAATTACATAGACCCAATTAGCTAAGAACGTCGGCTATTTAATCGGTTAAGGAAGCGTTTAGTACAATGGACGATGCCGATCGAATTCCTGCCTAATAGTTATTCTAATCCCGCCACGAACAGGGGATATAGTCGGTAGGTTCAAAAGAGCGATATAGTAGACGCTAGATAGGGCCTACACACCCTACATATCGACCGACACCCGATAAAAGCCGGAGAAACGACACACAAGAGCCAATGAATGGACGCTACCAAAGAGACAAACAAGTCGTAGGTGGACAACATATAAAAGACATCTATAACGGAATAGAACAAACTAACGAGAAATGAAGGAACCAGAAAGCTTGGAATTAACTAGAATGCACTTAGTATAGAGGAATCGACTACTACATTAACATCCTTTTCGTACGCATACCCTACATCCACAATACTATAAATACGTCTACCTATAGTATACTAGCAAGGTATGCATGTCTTGCGGTCGAGCACGAGTACAATAATCGCTAACATATAATATGCTTTAGGGGGCATTTAGTAACCCTTAGCAAGGCCAAGCTTAAAACATAAGAGAGTGAATATGAAATCAAAGTGTTTATACTATATAGCATTTTCATAAACTTTTCTACCAATTAGACGAGACTTAGATAATAGCTAGCCGTTAGTCCAATTGGTTAAGAACTCCGATCCTAACCGGCTCCTACCTCTTATAGTAGATTTCTTACTAAGACCGGCTATCCACGTATAGTCTTAGAAGGGATAACAACAGACACCCCTAGCTCTTACTAAAGGCCCTCTATAGTGTCGGCGTCGTCGGTCGAGTTACTAGGAGTAGCCGTAGCCTTAGCGAATTAGGCATCGACCTCCTATGCGACATTACTTAGGGAGGTAAGCTTACTACGCCTACTAGTCCTACTATTAACGAAGGACTCGACTTCCTCTAGGTAGTAGTAGCCGTCGAATATTATAATATTACTACTAGGCGTAATAACGTCCGTATGCTCCACCTTATCTTAAGCGGAGGTAATAGTACTCTTAAAGGACGCCAGAGCTATACTATCGAGGGCGGACTCGTGCTTACGGGCGAGACTAGTAACGAGAAGGAGATTACCCCGAGTCTCTACGCTTAGATGCATAATGCCTATAGAAACGTTAGTACGAGACAAGACGGATTATCGCAACTTAGGAACATACGGCTTAACGTGTAGACGACGACCGAAAGGTAGAACTCGAACCACGCCTAACTACTACATATAGCGAGTATACCTAGGCGTAATAGTTCGAGGTTATAGGTAGTCTTAGCGTTAAGCTCCTCGTTAACGACGGGGGGCGGGTTAGCGGCGATAGTCTTTCCATCGCTAGTACGGGCGGCCGTAGTATTGCGGTCGATAGCGAGGACGGGATGCTTATAGCGTAGGGTGGAGGTAGTGTCGTTAGCGTAGTTGTCTATGTTGTCGGCTATACTAAAGAGGCTCGAAGTTAAATTTGTTAACTAATTGGATGGATGAGGAGGGAAGATTGGTGTAATTGATGTACTTTAAAGCCAATTAGTCGAAACAGGGTAGGAAATAAGGGGTGTTATGTTAAGAAGGATATTAAGCAATCGAGCGTCTAAATACTACGGTACGTATAGACTAGTATCGAAGTAAAGACGAGCGATAGAGTAAAGACAAGCTAGCGCATAGTAACATGTAATAGCTACATCGAACTAACTAGTTTAGAAACCCCCTATCGAAACCGAATACCGCACGCTATATATCGCTGCCGGTGATAGACATTAAAAAGAGTCGGATATTACTACTAGAGCATACGGAATAGCTAGTAAGGAGCCCGGAGAACATGTTAGTATGTCTACATCGAAGTCGAGACCGTTAGGTGTCTACTACGATAAAGGTGCCGTACACTTTCCTAGCCGACCTACGAACCATGCCTATTATTAACAAAATAACAAATGTTGTCGATACTCTACTCCATAGCTTGCGGGTGGATTGCAACCAATTAGTTACAAACTCCTATGCGAACGAAATGCGACTACTTGCAATGTATATACGAGTGCGATTAATATTAGTCTAAAGTTGGAACGACTTGCCTGCGGTAGGATTAATCGTACTAATAGGTATAGCACTACATATAGGTAGCGAGGTTAGGGTTTTAACAAAGATTATGTGTGTAGGTATTATATAATTTGCGAGCGAATATAGGTGTAGTGGTTCCTATAAAAGGTGTCTATAAGAGCGAACAATTAGTATAGTACACTAGACTAAACACTAGCTCGTCTAGATAGGGTGGCGACTTTAGTACTACTTTCCTTAGTATAGGTGCGCGAGACACGAGCCTAATATCCTTTAACTTGGTCGTTGTTCCGCTCCTCGCTATGGATTAACGAGATAATAAAGACAACTACGATTAATTACATTAGTATTAAAGGAATTACGAGCGATTACATGAGGATCAAATGAATAACGATTAGCCACTGGATGTTTAATAAGATTAAGAGCGATTACATAATAGCGAAGAGGATAACGATGAATTACATAATAGTCATTAGGCCATACGATTCGGTATACTACTACAACATTCTCCTCGGCAGCATTAGTTTCTTATAATGTAGCTAACGCCCATCTTACCGTCGTTGCTATTCTTCTCGTCGACGTGGAGATAATTAAATGAATAACGATCGGCCACTAGATGTTTAATAAGATTAAGAGCGATCACATGATAGCGAAAAGGATAACGATGAATTACATAATAGTTATTAGGCCATACGATTTAGTATACTACCACAACATTCTCCTCGGCAACATCGGTT
>NHNW01000108.1:0-50977 GCA_002786025.1 Zasmidium citrigriseum | reverse complement strand
AGTCTTAGAAGAAATAGCTAGTCTTTAAATCTAGCTAATCGTTAATAGGCCGCGAATTATTTAGTTAGATTATAGTAGAGAGACGAGATATATTACTAATACCTATAACCTACTCCGCCGAAGGCTTTACTCTACTAATAAACTACCCCTAGAGTTCCGCGAGTACTTCTAATATAGTACGAGTAAGTTAAACTAGCGTATTAAATTATAGTAGGGCTAGTAGAAATATAGTACTAGACGCTAGCGTACCTAGTTTAAGCTCCTATACGACTAAGGCTACTATATTAAGGAACGTAAGTACGACCGAATCGCGATATTATTCATATATATACCTATTCTCTACGAAGTTATTACGGAATTTATTAAAGTATAGAATATATATCGTATTCGTAAGTAGTCTAATCGACCTTATATAGAAGCTAGTATTCCGTAGTAGATATATTATTACCTAACGCTTTTCGGTCGTATTCCCTATAGTATTCTAGTCCCCCCCGAAGAACTCGTACTAATATAGCGGGACCTTTAGAACGTCGACTTCGACCTATATCTACCTAATAAAACGCTATAGTAGTATATAGAAGTACTAAACTAGGCTAGCTTTATAATACTAGTAGACGGAGTAGATATCGACAATAATAGTAATTAGCTTTACTTATAGGCCTATATATACCTTCGTACGAAGCTATATATATATATAACTAACGGTTATAACTTACTAGAGGCTCCTCTACTTACTACTTAGAGTAACTAGCGCCCTAATTCGACGACTATCGAAATATTCGTAGTAGCTAGTTCTACGCTTTTCTATAATAATAATATTAATATTAATTACGTTAACGATAATCCTAGGTAGTATAGTAACGCTCGTCTAGGGGATACTAAGTAAATTAGGTAAAGCGAGTTCTTTAGAGAGAGCTTAGGTAGTCTTAATATCGTAGCCGAGGATCTCGTTAGAATAATATAGCTTAGTACGCCTCCGTATATCGATATATTTAAATAAAAGCCTCGGAAGCGATATTATAGTCTAAAACAACCGTATTACCTCGTTTAAGGCGATAAGCGTACTAGAATACGAATTTCCGCTATCTATATTATCTCTAACTAGTAGTTAGAGATACTAAAACTACTAAGTAGTAACTTTTAATAAGCCTAAAACGCTAGTCTAAAAGCAAACCTAGTTAAACTAAGTACTACAATCTAATCCTATCGCCTTACTAACGAATCCTCTACTTTTCTTAACGTCTCTATCGCTACTTAAACCTACGAAGGTATAGACGAAAGAGTAGACTCTAAGTTATTATCCTTAGTAGTATATATAGCTTTCGTAGCTACTTCCTCGATACTCGCCTCGTCTTCTACTAGCGCGTCTTCTATATTAATATCGCCTTTATCCTCTTAAAGAGCCTCCTCCTTATCGTTATCCGTATTCTCCGTAACTTCTAGCGGCTAGGCTAGCGTTAGCGCCTAGTTAGGGAGATCTCCTAGACTAAAGTCCTCGATAGGTATAGAGTCTAGTAGCTACTTCTTATAACCCTTCTACGTAAAGGTATCTATCTATAGCTAGATAATAAATTTCCTAGCTATAAGACGAGGGCTCTAACTAGTAGAGTTCTTAGTCTTCTTCGCCTTAGCGAGGTTAATAAAGCCTATAGTATTAGTACTAAATACTATAATATTACCTAGAAACTAATCTCCGCGATCTATAAGTAAGAGAGCCTTCTTCTTACCCTTACCCTTACGCTTTATAAGGTTAGTCGAAATACTATTAAGCGCCTTCTACTTATTAGTCGAGCTAATTACTTTAGCTAGTTCGCGTATAGTAGCCTCGTATACTACGATATTTATTTTCTAGACGTCTCGAATAAACTTATTACGCGTTAGCTTATATAAATAGAATAATAACTAAAGCGCTTTAATAACGTCTAGATTATCCTACGGCCTACCTAGTAGGATCGTACGCGTAAATAGATATAGCTTCTAATAGAGGAGGCTAATACGTATAAGAGGGGTCTAAGTAGATAGTAGCGGATATCTAGTTATAGTTAGAGCTCCGTTTAGAAGGTAGGGAACTCTAGTCTACTAGATAATAGCTAAGCGTATCTTATAGATCGATTTGTCGCCTATAATCTACTTACCGTCCTTAATCGGCGTATAACGGACTAGAATACGAAGTCGCGTAGAGCCTAGATAGTAGCCTACGTTCCTACGCGGTATATATAGTACGATAAAGATAGCGTTTCTATATTTAATACGAATAGCTCCTATCGGAGCGTTACTAACTAGCTAATTATAGGTATTACCCTTATAAGTTATTCTCGATATTATAGCGCTATAACTTAATCGCGTCGATATTATATTCGAGAGTCTCGGCGTTCTTACGATTAAATTTAGATAGGAACGCCGTTAGAGGCGGGAGAGTATTATTATCGTCCTTCTAAGTAGCGAAAACTTCTATATTAAGTAGCGAATCGTCGCCTAGGTCCTTACGGAGCGTAGGACTATAAGGAACTCTAAATAGAAGAAGCTAAGCGCTAGTATTCTAGAAGAAATAGAGGTTTACTAGTAACGCGATCGTCTAGTAGTTATAATCGTACGTATAGAGTATATAATTACAATACCCCTTAGGATTACTATAAGCGAGCTATCTAATAAGCGAATATATCGAGTTAAATAGTTTAGTAGTACTAGCTAGGCTAGGTAGTACTCTATACTATTAAGAGTACTATAGTACCTTACTTAAGATAAGAGGCGTAAGGTTATTTAGCTAGCTAAATATATCTATCTACGTAAAGCTATAATCGTAGTATTAAATCTACTTCCTAGGGTAGTCTTTACGCTAGATAGCTCGAGCTTAGTTATTACTATATACGAAGAAGGTGTTTCCCTAACGTATATTATAGTTAAGAAAGCTAGTATAAAGAATCGAAGGCTCTAGAGACGTAGGCTCTATCTTACGGAGGTACCTATTCTACTTTAATAGTAGGAACTCTATTATAAAGATCGCGTTAGAGGCGTTTTATAGCTAGAGAAGGATATCGTTACTATTTAGAGGCCTCGAACCCTCTAATCCTAAGCTAAAATACTCGGCGAGAGCCTTAAGATACTTCTAATAAGGCTAAAAGCGCCGAATACTTATAGCCTAGACGTATAGCTTTAAGATATCTCTTATCTTTTCTATTCTTAGCGTAGGTATTAGCGCTAATAGTAGCGACTTCTTTAGCTTAGCTAATTCCTTATAAAGCTCGATACTATATTTCGCCTCTCTTAGACGCTTCTTACTCGTAACGACCTTAGGTATATAGAAGTAATCGACGTTATACCTACTTAGTATAGTATCGTTAGGATCTAAAGGTAGTAATAGTAGTAACTATATATTAGTACCTAGCTCGCTATTACGAACGCTACTTACTATACCTAGTAGCCTAAGTCTATTATCTTACTCTACTATATCGTCGAAGCTAGGCGGCGGCTTAGCGTCTTCTAGCGTAAGATCTCTTAGAAAGTCGTCTACGTCGTCTTCCTACTCTTAAATCTCCCTATCGTTATCCCTAAGTCCGCCTAATATTATAATATCTACGCTATTCTCGTTATTAGTAAGAGTAGACTTCGCCTTAGTACTATAGGACTAAAGATTTCGCTTAGATAGACTAGGTAGTCTACTATCTAGCTAGCTATTAGTAGGAGAGTTATCCTAACTAGCGGGCTTTATCTATAGGTCGCGCGAACGGAGATTAGGCTTAGATAGACTAAGTAGTCCTCTATCTTACTACCTATTAGCGGGAGGAACGTCCTTTCTAGGCTAAGGCTTTAGTACTAGATCTCTAAAGGGGGTAGGAGTCGAAAATACTCGCTAGTTGTCCTTTACTAGCTATAGGCGCTTACGGAAAGGTATAGTAGTATCTATAAAGTACCTCTAACGGTCGAACTACTTCTCGGGACTCTCGCTTAACTTATTAGCTTATCGATTTAAGGCCTACTAGGTAGCTAGGTTAATTAGAGATAAGAGCGACCCTATACGCTTTCGTTTTAGCGTACTCGATAGCTTAGGCGTCTCTAGGTCGCGGATCTCCTTAAGTTTCTACTCTTCCTTACTAAGTTCGAGGATAGTAGGCTCTCTAAGGTCTATATCCTCCTTAGTAAGCTCTAGCTTAACTATATCTAGCTATAATTCGTAAAGGCTAAGGTCGTACTCGCTATAGCGAACTATATACTAGATTCCTAGCGAGTCTATCTATATATAGTATATATAGCGCTTCTAGTTCGCCTCCTTAGTAGCTTCGTAGTCCTAGTAATACTTCTAGAGCTTAGTAATAAAGCTATCGATCTTAGCCTAGGTAATATTAAGATCTACTAGTACTAGAGATCTCTTCTTCTTTACTAACTATATATTAGTTATATACTTAATATCTACTATCGAGTACTCTAGGCTCTATAGCTTATTAAGGTTCTAATACGACTCTTTAAAGCGCTTAAATATAGCCTTCGTAAGAGTAGCTTAAACCTATTTCTACGACTATTTCCTATATTATACGCCTATTAGAAGCTTTTCTAGATTCTAGAGTGTATAGTTTCCTATCTACTTACTAATATAATCTAAGTCGGTTAAAATTCTAAAGTTAGGTATTATAAGGAGTAAGTCGATACTCTTCTTAATAGCTACTATACGCTTAGCGTTAGCGACGAGTATCTTAAACTTAGGGCTAAACTTAGTATTCTTTAGTAAGTTCTAAAGCTACTTCTTACCCTCCTCTATATTACTAGATAGTAGATCCGGGATTATCTCGCTAAGTAGAAGGTATACTTTAGTCTACTATTCGCTACTCTTCGTAGATTACTAACTAACGTAGTTAATAATCTTCGTAAAGGCCTCTTAAGGTAAATTACCGAAGGAGGCGTCTAGAACGTTCGCTATACCTATAGGATTAGTAATATCGTAGCCGTCTAAATTCGTATCTATAAGAGCCTCCTAGCCTTACGACGATAGCTCTTAGTTCTACTTAATTATCCTCGCTAGCTTCTCCTATATAGTAGATTTTAAGGCGTTTCCTATAGAGCCGAGGATAAGATTTAGCTAAGTCGCGACTATAGACTACTTCGTAGCTAAGGATAGAGTAGTAGATTTACCTTTCTTCTAGGATATTTATAGGGTAGTAGGAATAGGAGTAGGATTAGGATCGGATACTACGAATATAGTAAAGCCGCTAACGACCTTTATCTAGGTCTTCGTAATAAAACTAGGATTATCCTCGGTCCTCTCGCGCTAATAGCTATTCTCGGGAAGCTAGGTTAGCGAGTTATTACCCTATAGAGCTAGGGAAGTAATAGCGGTAGATTCCGTAGCCGTAGCTTAGCTACTCGTCGCGTTACTTATATCTCCGCTATTTAGAGATAAGATAGCGCCGAGAGTAGTAGTAGATATAGGCGGGTTTTTAGTAGAGGTTAATAAAGTAGTAGTAGTATCTAGCTACTACGATAGCGTCTTAGTAGTCTAAGGACCTAGGGCCTACGATTAATTAGTCTAAGATATATATATAGTAGTTTATCGGATAGAGCTTACTAGTATATCCTTAATATACTAACTACGACGCGGCTCCTCTATAATAGCTACGTAATAAGGAAGATAAAGAGGTAGTTAATTCGAAGCGTATATAGCGCGAGTAGAAGTAAAGTATATATAAGTACTAGTAGAGTACGTAAGGAGTTTACGAGTATAACGAGTATAGTTCTTAGTAGTATTTAAAGTAGAAACGCTATATACGAGTATTTATAGTAGTATACGGCTTAAGTAGTAGTAGCGTAGTATTTTAGCTTACTATATACAAAGTAGGTTACTCTAAGTAACTAAAATATTACGAATCGCTATTTATAAGGAAGGAACGCTAAATTAAAGTCGAGAACTACCTAGCTAAAGCGGCGATACTAATATAGCGATTTAGGGAGAGAGTATTATAGAGAATAAGAGGTTAAGTTATAGAAGTCGTCTAATATAGTCCTAGATTGTAGGTATTTACGTACGTATATAGCGAATCTAATATATACGGCTCTAGTTCTTATAGCTAAGCGTCCGCGAGTAAGCTTTATAGAGCGAGCTTTAGCTAACTACTTCTATCTAATCTAAGTATTAGAAGCTTAGTATACTAGTATATACCGTCGAGAAGTAACGAGATCCTAGGATAGTAAACGATAGCTTAGGGCCTTTCGATATCGTCTAGCTTAGTCTATATTACTAATAGAACTTCGCCGAGTATCCCTATAGCTCTAGGCGTAAGTATAATAGCGAGGGGACCTTTAGAGCTCTTAATAGCTACTACTTTAGATCTCTATATCCTACTAAATTTCCTCGAGTAGAATAGTAGTAGATATAGACCTCTAGTACGAGAGGATAGTAGAGATAGATCTTTAATATTAATAAGAGGAGAGTACGACTTATATAGGGCGATACTACTAGCTATAAGAAGATAAAGCGTACTAGCTCGTAGTAGTAGTATTTCGAACTTAGAGGCGGTAGGATATACTTTAGAAGCCTAAGAGTATATATTATTATATACTATCTCTCGATAGGGCCGTCTACGAAGGGGGTATTAAAATAAGGGTAATAAGATAATTAATTATTAAGCTATCTAGCTAGAACCTACTATATATAGTATATAGACGGGTCGATCCTATAACAACCTACCCCCTAGAAAGAAAGACCGTTACGTCCTTATAACGCTATTAAGATACTTCGTAGTAAGACGTTTCTAGTTTATAAACTCGTAGGTAGAGTTTCGCGTAACTAGGCTAGCGCGACGAATAAGGAGGAAGCCGTAGCGTATAGCGGGCGCTAACGGGGTAAGGTATATCTATAAGGGGGGTTATTCGATATATATATAGCTTAGGACGGGAATCTTAACTAAGGTAGAGGTTATTCTTCTTACGCTTCTTACTATTAGGCGTTATCTTACTATTAGGCGTCTACGTTAGTATAGTACCTCTACGGGGTATAGCTTACGCGTAACGAGGCGTAGAGAAGGCGATAGATAGGGGTACGATAGTACTAGATAGGAGAGTAGACTTCTATATACCTACCTAGAAGGCGCTAGCGAAGCCGTCTATACTAAACTAGTTTTACTACTAGGCCTCTACGAAGCCGAGTATAGGTAGATTACTCTATAGTAGAGTGTCTATCGTCTTATTCTTAATTACTTAGTTAACGGTTTACTTAGTAAGCTTCGTAAGGTTAAGCTTAGTTAAGGCGTAGTCTAACGGTAGGATTAGGATCTCTAGCTCCTCTAGTAAGCCCTCGAGTTAGCTAGTATAGTATATACTAAGTAGACTATCCGTTATCTATAAGCGGACTATAATAGCTTAGGAATAGAGGTAGGACGCCTCGAGGCGGAGGCCTACTATATAGGTTACTATCTTAGCCTCTATAGCGTTAGCGTATTAGATTAGGCGTAACGCTTAGTTTATTAGGGAGAGGTAGGCGATATAGCCTATATTAATTATAGCTTAACCCGTCGCGGCGAGGATACGAGTAGATACTCTAGCCTCTATAGTAGGTAGAGCGTTATTACTAGTCGCGAGGGGGGCGTTAGTATTACCTACCTCTTCGTCTTCGTCCGTTACTATCTCTTCTATATCGTAGTCTAGTCGCTTACCTAGCGCTATCGTTAATATCTCGCTCTTAATCTTCTATAGGGGTACTAGTAGCGCTTTCTTAGGTATAGGTACTAGCTTTAATACTAGCGTTAGTACTAGCTTAGATACTAAGCCTAGTACTAGCTTTAACGCTAGCTTTAGCGTTAGCTTACCCTTCGACGTAGCTTAGGTATTACGCGCTAGTATATCGTCGTTACTACCGTCGTCGTCGTTATCGTCGCTATCCGACTATAGGGGAGTCTACGTTAATAGTAGTAGGAAGTAGTAGCCTATTATAGGGTTATAGGAGTTAGCTAGGTTATAGTTACTCTCTATCTCCTCGACGTTCGCTACGTCTTCTATAGACTTAGAGATCTTATCGAGGTATAGCTTATTACTCGCGATTTCCTCTATAAGGTATTCGTACTAGTTAGTAGCGACCTTCTTTATACCTAGTAGTATATACGGGCTATCGCGTAAGTAGGTAAGTAGCGTAAGTAATATATACGTTATACTAAAGAAGGTAGTATCCGTTAGGTTAAACGTAAATAGAGAGAAGTCTACTTCTATATCGAGGTCTACGCCGAGGCGTCCTATACCGCTATTCTTCGCCTAGCTATACGTAGAGACGCCGCTTAAGGTATTAGAGCGCTACTAGGCGTACGTAGTACTATAGGGAGTTTACTTAGAGAGGGCCTCTATAGAGAGGTAGTAGACGAGGTAGTCGTAGCTATATAGCGTATAGACGCTATAGACGTAGCGGAATCTAAATCGGCCCTTATACTATAATAACGACGGGCGACTCTATTAGTAGTAGTACGAGATAATATTAGTAAAGCTATTAAAGGTAGAGTTCTACCTACCCTTTAACGACCTCTCTAGGATACGACTAGTCTCTACGAGGATAAGTAAGCGACTAACGTTATAGTCTTCTAAGACGACGTCGTCTAGTAGTATTCTCGTTAGGATAACGCGAGTATAGATACCGTTAAAGGCGACCTATCGCTCGTACGCGTCCTCGAGGGTAACGAGCTACTTCTTCTAGTTAGTAACGGATAAGGTTATAGTATTAACGTCCTACGTATTATATTAAAACTCGCCTTCCTTCTATAGCGCTAGCTTTAGGGCCTAGGCCTTCTTATCCTTGTCTTACTTCTTCGCTATAGTAGCTATTAGGTCGTTAGAAGGTAGCGAGTTAGTATAGTTAAAGAATAAGTCGTTTGTCGCGTTCGCTACGCCTCGAGCGAGGAAGGTATTAGTAGCGCTTAGGTTAGCCGTAGTAGTAGAGGCGTATCTCGTCGTAGAGGGACGGCCTCGAGAGCGTTATAGTTAACGAGTAGGTAGGAGTTATAGCGCGGAGTTAGCGAGAAGCGAGAAGTTAATAGGATTAGAGAAGGTTAGATATACGTACTAAAGTAGAGAGTAGCGTACTACGAGTTCTACTATACGATCTTAATAATAGCGAGGAATCTACTCTACCCGCTAGTCGCTAAAGTACTATTAGTAGATAGACTTAAGAGCTATAGTAACGAGTAGCTCGTTAGTAATAATATTAGCTACGAGTCGTAACTAAGATCTATTAGTAGTAAGAGCGAATTACTCGTAATAGCGGATAATAGAGGTATTAGTATTAGAGTCGCTATCTTTTAGGTTACTATCCTCTAAACGCTAGAAGATAGAAAGATACGCGTATAGCGGTAGCTATATAATAACGTAACTAACGACGGCTAAATCGTATTTACGAGATCTACCCGCTAGCGCCTCGACGGGGTTAAGCTATTAATAATAGTACTACTTTCGCTTACGTCGTAGGTATAGATACGTAGCGCCTTAGTTATATAGAACGACCGAAGGAAGGGGAGATAGCTATAACTTTAGCTTACGAGTAGCGTCCTAGGGGGAGGTATCTTCTAATAGGTAGAGTAGTATAAGGCCCTCGATTTTATTCTAGTCGCGTAAGGCGATATCCTACGCTAGGTTAGATATTAGGAGTTAAAAGCGTAGGGCGTTAGCCTTAGCCGAGATCTAGATTTACTCGTAAGTCTAGCGATAGCTAGCTTCTTCGATCGTCTCGTTATAGTTAATTAGTTCTTTCCTCTCGAGATCTTACTAGCTACGAAGTCTCTACTAATACTACGTAAATTCCTTAAGGAGGTCCTTAGGTAGCTAGTAGAGGTAGAGGTTAGATAGGAAGTAGACGCCCTAGGTATTATAGCGGGCGTTACCTAGGTATAGAGCTAGAGCTTAACGTAGAGATATTAGCGGACGAGTCGCCTATAGGATAGGCGGAGGGTCCTTAATAGGGACGTTAAGAACTAGGCGGACTATCTCCTAGAGGCTAGAGCGTTAGAATAGGTATACGTATAATAAGGTACGTTAAATATTAGCTAGCTTATTTAGGTTAGCGAGACGGGAGCCTAGCTAAGGGCGTTTTACGAAGGGGTTATCGGGACTTACTCGTCGATAAGAAGAGCTCTTATCCTTCTATATCTAAGACTAATAGGCGGCGCTTTCTATAGAGTCTCGGATAGTACGAATATCTATAGGCGACGGCGTCTTATCCGTTACGTAGTCGTATCTTAGTAGCGGCCGTAATAGGGTCGTAAGCGGCTATAATAGAATAGTAACTATCTATACTAGTAGTACCTAACGCTTTAAGAACTAGCGGGTAATCTTATTATCGATCTTACGTCGCGGCTTACGCGTAATAATAGGCTATAATAGGGGTAGAATAATTAGACTAGTAGAGTCGTCGCTATTAGGCTCTAGCTCGCTATTATCGAGTTTAGCGGCTAGCTTAGCTATATTATCGTCTAGCTAGGTTATCTAGCGCTTTAACTCTCTAGTCTTAGGACTCGTAGACTCTCGTAGCTTTAACTCGCCGCCTAGGCGGTAGGGGGTCGACTATAGTACTTAACGAGATAGTACTTAACGAGGTAGTAGTAGTAGAGCCTAAGCTATAGCTAGTACTATTAGGGTAGTATAGTCGACTTTCGCCTACTATACTTTCTCGCCTTTAAGGAATAGAGTAACTAGGGACGAGTTATACGACTAAGCGAGCTCGTACTTAAACGTTAAGTTATCTAGTAGCTACTAGATATATCGCTACTTATCGCCCTTAATTAATTCGGCGTCGTAGACTAAGCGGCGGAAGAGCTTACGGCCGCGGGCGAGTTTAGTAGTACTAAAGAGCCGCTTAGTAAATTTCTTAAGGAGCGGGTAGTCCTTTTTAGCGACTAAGTTTCGAAAGATATCGAGTACTCTACTAGGAGTAGTCTCGTACGCCTCGTTAATAGCTAAAATAACGGCTAGAGCGTAGTCTTTAATCTAGATAAAGCGGCTATTATAAGGGAGCTTATCGAGTAGTAATAGATTAGGGAGTCGTATAGCGAAGATAGCTACTACGCGTCGCTACTTCTTAGTATAGTATAACGCTACGAGGGGATCGAGGTTACCTCTAGGTATAGCGGGAGAGTAGTCTCTACGCTAATATAGTATATTATCGATATTCGGTCCTATAATAGAAATAGTCGCTATATAAGCTTTAGCGGCGGCTATTTCGCCGCGGTTACTATAGAAATATACTCGCGAAGAATATTTATAGGATAGTAGGGTAAGTTTTACGACTCCTAAGGAGCCGTATTATCGTCGCCTAAAAAAGGACGAGCGACGTTAGTATTACGACGAGAGCGACGGACTACGCGGCGTATAGCTACTAAGTTAGTATTATCGTCTCGGGGGTATTAAGCGTCGAACGCTTCTATTATCTCCTTAGCGTCCTCTAAGTCGTCCTCTCTATACTATATATTATACGTATTACCCTATCTAAGCTATTTTACTAAATATTCTACTACTTACTTTCTACGTACTATCCTATATCTTCTTTTTAGGAGCTTCTTAATCTCGTACGACGCTACGTCGTCCTCCTAATCCCGAGACGCCCCGTCTACGACTACTAGCCTAGGCTCGTAGTTAGCTTATTAGTCGTATAGATCTAGTCCTATAGGGACCTTCTCTAGGTATATAATAGAAAGTACTAGGTAGATATTCTATACTAGGGGAAGTTCGAGTCGATATACTAGTAGCCCTATACGTTCTAACACCTTAAATAGACTTTCGCGCTAATAGCCGAATTTATATAACTCTTATCTAGGGATCGAGTAGCTATAGTATAGGCGTACTATAACCTTATCGCCTAGGCAGAGTAGTAGTAGCTTATACTTACCGTCGTAGCGTATCTTTATCTTAGCTAAGGCCTAAGCTAGGGTATCTTTAATCTCCCTATAGATTACGCCTCGCTCGGCTACTACGCTAGGAGTATCTAGCCTATAGAGCGTCGTAAGCCTATTAAGGTTAGTATTCTAGCCTTATATAACCTAGTTAGGGGAGTAGCTAGTAGACTCGTTATAGGAGTTATTAAGGACGGCCTCTAGTTAGGGAATATAAACTAACTAGTCTTTACTAGGGTAGTTAGTAATCTAATAACGTAGAGCCGTCTCTACAGTCTAGTTAGTACGCTCTAACTAGCTATTCGTCTAGGCGTAGTAGGTAGTAGAGGTTAGTAATTTAACGCCTAGCTTATTAAATATACCTTTAAAAAAGTCTAATAACTAGCGAGGATTACGGTCTATAATAATAATAACTAGTACGCTTATAGCTTTCCTATAGAGTATATTAATCTACTTACCCCTCTAAACCTCGGCTAGGTCGTCGAGCGAGCTATAGATAACGCTAGCTTTCTTACTAGCCTTATATATCGTAGTTATAATAGTATTCTCCCCTCTAACGAGCGTAGGGAGACTAGAGGCTAGGTCGAGGGTTATTATATAGTAGGGGAGAGTTTCGTATTAGATTAGCTATAACTCGTCGTATAGCGAGTAGCGTAACGTCTAATTAAGCTAGTACGGCTAATAGAATTCGATATATAGGCGTAGGTAGCGGGCTAGCTTATATATAAAGAACGATACTCGGATATAGTTATAGTAGTAGTAAAAACCTTAGTAATAGCGATTATCGTAGACGTCTTAGAAAATCTCCTTTTCTAGCGCGACGAGTACGTATAATCGTTCTACTCCTCGCTAAGTTCTACGATAGTAGATAAAGCTATCCTTTTCGAAGAACCGAATACCTAGTAGACTATTAAACTCGTCCCCCGCGAACAGGTCGTCGCTACGGTTATAACGTACTAGCGTACGACTATTAACGACGATATCCTCGCTCTATAAGTAGGCTCGTTCTAGGCGGTTACGAGCTTAGGCGCGGCTAATTATTTATAAGACTTAGTACTAGTAGGGGTCGTCGTTATAGGCCTATTAAAGTCTACGACGGAAGTTAGGATCGATCTCTACTAGTATCGCGTAGAAAGCGCCTACTTCTATAAGAGACTAGTCGCTAAACTAGTCGTCTTTAGTAGAGGGGACGTTAGGACGGTCGTCTATCTTAACGTAGTAGGCGAATAGGTCGAGGTTCTCTACGTTAGGCGTCTTCTTAGGGGACTTAGTATCGCCGAGGAGCTAGCTTAGAGTATCCGGGACTATATAAATACGTCTAGGATAGTAGATAACTCGAAGCTAGAACTACGAGAGGTAGGTAGTAGTATAGACTAACTTAAGGTTAAGACGATCTATATAGGTAGTAGTCGTTAGAGAGCTCTAGTCTAATAACCTAACTACTATATAGTAATTAGTAAAGAAGATTACTAGCTTAGTCGATACGTAGAGTAGGTAATAGATCTTTCTAGCTACTTAGACGATACCTAAATATTCGAGTTTAGTAGGCTAGTAGCGCTTCTCTACGTCTATAAGACTACGGCTAAGGAATATAACGGGTTAGATCTTTTCTCGAGGGAAAACTATCGCCTTATTACTATCTATAAGTAGTTCGGGGTTACCTTCTACTATATAGACGACTACGCTATAGCTAAACTCGTAAGTTAAATCGATATTAGTATAGAGCTATCTAGTAACGACGTAGTAGTAAAAGAAGTTAGTCGTACAAAATATCTCTTATAGGTTAAGGAAGGCGTCGTAGAGCTAGGCTAGGTGTTTATTAGACTCGCCTAGAGACGTCTTAAGGACGTACTTACGACGGCTATTCCTCGATACTAGACTACTCTTTAGGAGGCGCTTCTTCTCCTTAGCTAGGACGTCTACGATCTAAGCGTAGTAGGCGATATATATCCTTAACTAGCCCGTTAAGCTAAGGTAGTATTCTAGAGTAGTAAGGTTATAGGGAAACTAAATATCGAGAATCGCCTTAATCTTTTCCTTATTAGTAGCTATACCTAGACTACTAACGTATATTCCTAAGAGCGTTATAGACGAGTAGCCGAGAAACGTCTTCTTCGCGGATAGGCTAACTTATAGTTCGTCGAGGATCTCGAATACTTATTATAGGTAAGCGAGGTAGTTAGATAAGGTACGAGAGAATACTACGATATCGTTAATAAATACCTAAGCGAAATCGCGGTAAGCTCGTAAAGCGCGGTCGATCTCTCGTATAACGTACTAAACGGTATTATAGTTACCTATTACTACTACGTTAAAGGTCTCTTAGCCGCGGTATATATTAATAGTCTACTTATAGCGATCTTCCTTAGCGACGAGCTACTAGTAGAAGAACGAGATATAGTCTATTATACTAATATAGTAATACCCTATAAGGCTACTAAAGATATTAGACTATAGGGGAACCTAATAGCTATTAGGTACGACGAGCTTATTAAGACCGCGGATATCTACTACGGCTCGTAGTTTATCGATTAGATTACCTTTACTATTAGGTACCTTCTTCTATACTACGAAGACTAGGAACCTAAAAGGTATAGGCTTATTAGTCTACTCGAGTTTACCCTAGGCTTATAGATCGTTATATATATCGTTAATAACGCTACGATCTCGTAGACCTATATTAAAGAGCTTAGGCGTTAGTAGCTTAGACTACTAGTTATTATAGAGCTTAATAGGTATATAGCGTTTAGGAGGTATATTAATAGTAGTACTACGATCTATAAATAGGTAGGGTATTTACTTAATCTCTATAGCTAATAGGTTATAGGCTTCCTTACTCTCTATATATAGTATAACGCTAGAGATATAGACGTACTCGTAGGAGGGATTAGGTTTATAATACTCTACTAAGGCGTACTATCTAGGCTTAGGCGTCGACGATAGGGACGCTATTAGTAACGGTATAGGTATTAGAGCTATAGGACTAACTCCTATAAGGCTATAGTCCTTAGGGTTAATAAGGTAAGCGCCCTTAAATATCTAGTTAGTAAGGAGTCCTAACGGGCTACTAGCCTTAACGGTAATTAGGTTGTCCGATTCGTTACGTATAAAGGCGTAGCTAAAATTATCGTCGATAATAGCGTTATACGCCTATAGGATAGACTATAAGCTATCGGGCTACTATATAACTTACGTAGAGAGGTTACTATCGAAGTTATAGTCTCTACCCTTAGGGAGCTCGCTACGTATCTTCGCCGAGATTAGCGCGATAGTCTTTACTAGAATTACCGTATCTTCTATAGCTATAACTTTTCTTAGGACTAGCTTACTCTTCTTATAGCGAATAGTAACGTTAAACGTCGCGCCTATATAGTTATTAACGGTAACTCTACTATTACTCGCGTCGATTATTATAGATTCTATACTAATAAGGTCTATACTAACGAGGAGTTTAGGCTTAAGGTAGTCGACGAGGTAAATTTCGTATATTATCTTTATAAGGATAGGCTTCCCTTTCCTCTAGCCTAGTACTAGGAGTAATACTATAGCGTACTCGGACGAGTCGTAAGAGCTAGTAATACCGCTAATACGGATTAGCTTAGTTAGTATCTCGATCTTTAAGTTAGGTATCTATTTTAGAAGCTACGTCTTATTAGCGATAGTTATACTATACCCCGTATCGAGGTATATACTCTAGTTCTTACTATCTAGCGTAAATCGTAGGGGGAAAGTAATATAAGACTATCCGCGGAAAGCGTAGCCTTAGTCGCGAGAGGCTAGCGCTATCGATTCGATAAGGATAGGTTTACTACTTATTAGTACTAGGCCTAAGGGCTTATCGTTAGAATAGCCGACTATAGGATATCTAGCTCGAAGGTAGGCGTATAGGGCGTTACGAGACGAGAACGTCGTCTTATAGTCTTTATACTTAATCTTAGGGGTACTAGAGGTAGAATATTAGAGAGGTAAAGGTAACGGTTTACTTATCGAGAGGCGTTTAAGAGCCGCTACGATATTATAAGGGGACGCTAAGACAAAATAGCTACTAGGATCGTCGCTATCGTTATCGTTATCGCCGCTATTATTATAAGTATCTACAAATTACTCTAGATCCTTACCCTACTATAAGGTCGCGTCGTCCTAAGCGTCCTTAGTAGCGTAATACCCCCTACCTTTAATCCTCTTACGAAATTATAATAGACGACCCTTATTGTTACTACTTAGATAGATTATAGTCGAAGTAGACTTATCGCCGCCGTTTAGCGGGGTATTGTTCGACAGGTTACTATTAGTCGAGTTCTACTACTTAAAACGTTAGTTAGGATAAGATATACTCTACTACTAGGGAGGGTTTAGTCGCTAGTTACGACTATTAGGCTAGCGGTCGCTATAGCTAGTACTATAACCCGCGAGTTACTTACTACTATAGAATCCTCCTTCTATCGAAGGGTTCTACTATTATTAGTTACGACGGTTAGTATCTATATCGCGGATTATATACTCCTAATTCTCGGCGTAATCCTCGTAGTCTTAGATAAACTCGTCTAACGACGTCCTATTATTAGGCTTCTTAACGGTATTAGTAAATTTAGGGTCGAGATATTAGTAGGCCTATAGTAGTTAGGCCTTCTTACTATACTCGGCTTACTTAGCGAGGGTAATATAGTTAATAATAAAGTTAGCTATAGGTCGACCTTCGTAGACGCTCGCGTAGTCGTACTTCTCTTCGTCTAGTAGATCTATCGCTTTAGTCGCTAATAGCTTATACTTACGAAAGAGTAGTTCTTCCTAACGTTTAATACTCTTACCTCTATAAATATCTCGGCGTATCTTTACTAATACGATAGTAGAGTACTAAACTACTACGGATCTACGTAGGTATTAGGATAAACTATTACGGACCTACTATAAGGGAATAACTATCGTATAGTCGCGGGCTACGTCTAGAAATATATAGACGGAGTAGTAGTAGATCTTTCTACCTACGAGGATAGTATCGCTAGAAGCTTTAGTATTATAGTCTTAGGGCTTAATATATAGGTCGAAGAAACCTATACGCGAGAGGTTAAAATAGGCTTTAGGATCCTTAGTAGAGCGATAGTAGTAGCGCTTATAGTAGCGCTTACGGCCGTTATCTAATAACTAACTCTTAGACTCTAAAAATTCGGACGACTCGCTTAAGGAATTACGCCTACGCGGAGGTTAGTAGTTATAGCGTCGAGAGTAATAGTCGTTTAAGTCGGATAAGCTACTACTATCTAAGGGCGATAGGAAACGACGCCTATATCGATAGTAATAGTAGGACTTATATAACTTTTTAATACGGCTATCGTTATAGCGGGCCTCGTAACGACGGCGGTTAGCGTAGTAATTACTATACTAGCGGTAGTAAGACTAGTCGCGGCGAGGGCGCTAGTTATCGTTATAGCTAGAGTTACGGCGCTTATAGTTAGACTTATATTAGCTATTAGAGAGGTTCGTACAGCGTAATCGTTCGTAGCGTTCCCTCTATATTCTCTCCTCTCGCCTAGAGGAGGGGCTAGCTAGTTCTTTATAGTAGTTATAACGTTAACGGTCGCTACGGCCGTTACGTAAGGTATAGTCGTCGTATAAGCGGTAGTTAGCGCGCGACGGTAGTAGAGAGAGAGAGGACGCTAGGCGGCTACTATATCGTAACTCGTTAACTAAGAAGTTAGCTACGCGATTATTTAGCTAGACTCCCTAAGCGGCTACTCTATCGATAACGTCCTACCTATCGCGACGTTATCTCTTAGCCTTAATATCGTCGCGAGTAACTTCTTTAGTAGCTTTACGGCGTTAATAGCCTTCGTTACGTTAATAGTTATCTACCTAGTAGCGCTAGCGATTCGGCTCCTAAGGAGTACCTCCCTTATTCCTATCGTTAGGAAACCTACCTACTATATTAAGAGTTAGGGACTAGTAGAGAGGGCGTTCGTAATCGCTAGTAATCGGATATAAGGAGGTTAATAGGTTGTCTCCTCCTACGCTCGCTACTAGTAATAGCTCTTATATACTCGCTAGTAAAGGAATATCCTCTAGGAAGGCGTCGTTATAGTACGAGAAGCTAACGGGGTTATAGCGAGCTAAGATAGAGTCTTCTAACGACTTAACGTAGGTATCGTTAGGCATTACTATAGGACGGGAAGGGTTATATATATCCTTATCCCTTCCCGTAAGATTAGGGAAAGGGATAAAGATTAAGATAATAGGACCCTTAGGATATCGGGATAAAGAAGGGATAATTAGGAATAATCCGGAAATAAAGTACTACTACGCTACTACTACGGAGGCTTAGAATATAAGGCTTAGAGAGAGTAGATATAAAGTTTTCGTATATTAGAAGACGCTACTCGCGTCCTTTTTATTATAAAGAAGCTATCTACGTATTAGTAAGTACTAGGTATCTCGATCGAAAAGAAAGCTTAAAGAAAGAGCTACTATCTAGTTACTCGTTAACTACGAGTTTGGATCTAGGCCCTAATTACCCTAAGTGCGCTAGTTATCGAAGCAGTCGACGTATAAGGCCTAGAAAGCCCGCTAGTCTAGCGTAGTAGTATTCGTCTACGCGGCTTACTTTACTAGCTTCTTAAACGCCCTTATCTGTCTCTACTCTCTAGTCGTTCTAGTATAGCCTAAGATTAGAGCCTCCTCTAAATCGCGGCCGAGCTTAGCGTAGGTAAGCGACTTCTTAGCGAACCGAGTAGGAATAGCGATACGTAGGCTAACGAGCTACTTTAAGTTACTTATACGCTCGAAGAGATTAAAGTCGTTAACTGTTATAGTACGAGTACTCTTCGCTGCCTACTTCTTCTCGCTAACGCGGTAACGGATAGCCTCTATTACTACTATTCGTAAATTAGTATAGCCTAAACCGAAAGCTAGATAGGAAAAGTATACTATAGAAGCGCTCGACGAGAGTACCCTCGGCGACCGACTATAGTAAAACAGTAGCACCCTTAGTAACACGGAAGAAGGTAGTATCTTTTCTAACCCTAAGCGCCTCCTCCTAAATAAACTCCTTTACGTATAAGAGGAACTTCTACTAAGGAATTATAAACACCTCCTCTATCGTCTTATTAAACTTCTTAACTCCTCCGTTTAACTAGTACTACTTAATCTCGCGGTCTATCTTACCTATCTAAATATTAGTAAAAAGTTAGACTACTATAGTACTACTACGGTCAAAATATACTTATCGTCCGATACTTCGAAACTCGCGGCGCCTAGGTTATTATACGCTCTCCGAATCTATTCGTCTTATACTTATATTTGCCCTCTAGTAGGGCCTTCCGAGTAGCCTTTCTCTTCTTAACTTATATTAGTCTAGGCGTCTTACGTAGTCGCTTCGCTCTAGCGCCTAGTCTACCGCTAGTAACGGCGCTACTCGCGGTCTACTTAGTTTTTGCTATCGTATTCGTATAATTCGTATATAGGTAACGGCGAAGGTGTAGGTATAGTAGGTAGAGTATAGTTCGAGGAGGAAGGATTTCGAGCTCGTCGCCGAAGTTATTAATAGCGACGCTAGCGTTACTACGGTAACGACTCGCTAGCGTCGCTATAGAGCCGCTAGCGGTAAGGTTCTACTATTAGTTAGTATAGCGACGATATCGGTAGCGAGGTTAGTTATACCTATTAAGTATCCTCTACTAAAGCCCTTACCGCTAGCGACGATATTAAGGGGGGGTTATTAATATCGAGGAGAAGGGTAGTAAGTAGTAATCGAGACTATATATAGGCGAGATAGGCAAGTCGTAACTGCCTCCGTAGCAAACTCTAGTATATATAGTATATAATAGACTATTTAGTAAAGTAAGGCTTCGAGTAGCTTAAAGCTATCGATAATATCTAAGGTAGTAGCGAGATAATAGTCGAGATATAAGATAGGCTAGTATAGAGTCGCTAACAAAGAGAAGCTAACGGAGATTCGAAGCGATAAGTAGTAGTATTCTAGCGCCTAGCTTAAGTATCGAGATATCTATCTATCCTAATTAAGAAGTGCGACTATATTCTAGTAATATACCGTCGATAAACGAAGGTCTAGAGCAGCGGAAGTACTAGAGGCTAGATCCTTAGGCTTTAAAAGCCTATAGTCCCGACGATAGTCTAATCTTCGATATATTTAAGACTATAGTAGTACTATAGTAGTCGAGCTAGATACTCGCTATATATATAGTACTTCGCTAGACGAAATTCTCTAGCTTAGGTATTTAGATTAAGAGATTCGTAATGTCTAAGGCAGTTAAGCTCGATACTCTAGCTAGTCTTTACTATAGTAGTCGTCCTAAATAAAGATATAGCGTAAGGATAGAAGTATTCGAGTATAGCCGCGAAGTTATAGCGATAGTAAGGTCTCTAGCTTCTAGTATAGAAGATTCGTACAGCCTATTAAAGAGTTAATATACACGCGAGATACCTTTAAAGATTAGCGCTATATAGTTCGAGAAAGCCTAATAGTAATATCGGCGGCAGGTTTAGGACTAGAGGCAGTTAAGGTACCCGAAGGCGCCTCTTAGACATTAAAAATATTAAAGACAGCTATAGCGTTTCTAACGTTTAGAGCTTCCTTTTTAGAGGTCCTCGAGAGCGCGGCTATCTTAATACGATTTAGCTACGGCTTTACTAGTAACTTCGCGGTAGAGGTATACGAACTTTAGGTTCTAGATAGACCGTAGTAGTCCGTAGTAGTAGTCTATTATCTTATTAGTATAATCTTATAACGAAGCTATCTAACTAGCCGTATATCGGTATCCTTTATAGTAACTCGTTTTGTATAGTACGCGAGAAGTTATATATATTCGAACTCGCTAATAAGGAAGGTCTCGGCTACTTCTTAAAGCGCGAAGAGGGCGTTTAATTAGAAGCGTATATTGGCTTAGAAAGTAGCTATAACTTTACGAACTAGTCTTACGAAAGGTAGTCGAGGAATAAGCAGCTCCTAATGTTTTTAAGTATTTCGTATCTTACGGAGGGCGACTATACCTAGCTTAAAACGATATCTTCGTCTTAGCTAATACTATTTAGTATACTTCGATCTAAAGGCTCGCCTTAGTGTCTAATACTAGTTTAGTTCGCGGTTCCGATTCTTTAACGGGCTTTTTAAAGTCTTTAATAGCGGTAGTAGTCGTTTACTACCTTAGTACTAAGAATTCTTCAACTTTAATAATAGACGAGTTAGATCGATCGCGGCGTTACTAGAGGCTCTAGGTCGATTTTCGTATATATATATAGGCGGTAGAACTATCTTAAGATCTAGTAGGTAGATCCTATCTTAGCTCGCTACTATATTAATTTTCTATAATACTCTCTCGATCTCTAAGTAATAGTTAGAGAGTAGACGTCGAGGATCTCGAAGATCTCGATAGCGCTAAAGGCTTTAGCTTTAATAGACTATTAGCTATTGATTTTTTCAGGACAAGAAATACGCGGGCCTACGGAGCGAAGAAATAAGATTATACTATACCCTAGTCGTTAATCCCTCTATATTATAATTCCCCTTAAACTTTCCTCCCCTTTCGTCTCGAAAGTACGGCTAGCGCTAGTACTAAGCTCTAAACGCTATAAGTCTATTCGACCGTTAGCGGAATTTCCTTTAGGCTTAAGTACTATACTTCCGCTTTTAGACGATAGTTCGTTCGATCGATTAGAGTAAGGCTAGAGCTAGTAAGTAACGTAAAATTAATACTACGATATTATTAGTATTTAATAAAACGGTTTATAGATTAAATCCTTACGACTCTTTAGATAGTCTCGTATACCCTCTTAAAATCTCCGAGGTAGAAAGGAGTATAGTACTAGAAGTCCGCTACTCCTATCTAGGCTAGCCGAAAAAGTTTTACTACTATAGTACTACTACAGTTAGTTCGTACTCTAGATTCGAACTAGCTAGCCCTTATAGCGTAGTATTTATCGCTAGATCTCTCGCTCTATTCTCTTCGTACTTACTGTACCTAATCTCGAGGGCCTGTCTCGCATATTAAGCTATTACTAAAGCCTTAGTTATCGCTTTACTCGCTAGCGCTTTATATACAACTAGTAATTACCGTAGTAGGTACTATATTAACTCCTTGCCTCTACCTCGCTCTTCTATTCTAAACAATACTATCTCGGTAACCTATCTAGTAGTTTAGTAGTAGTATTATAGTAGATAGAGGAGAGTAAGTTTCTATAGTAACGCTAACTTCGTTAATATTTTACTAATTGTTTTAATAGCGATATCGTCCTTCGCTACGCTTTCTATATCCTTAACTCGTATCTTTATACTCGTAACGTCGTATTCGAAGTCCTTCGTATATCGTAAGTATCGCCGACCGTAGTCTCGTCCGCTAAAATAGATACTAGTACGCCGCGTAGATCGTCGAAGCGAAAGGCCTCCCTAGAGCTAGCGACACTATAATCGCGTAAGAGAACTAAGGCTAAGGCGACGCCGTAGAAGCGTCTTTAGCTATATTAGTATTCGAAGAATAATAATAGTATAAAGGAAAACAAGCGTCGTAATAACCTAAGTAAGGCGGCTAGAAAGGTTAAGAATCTAAAGAAGGCTAGAGATTCGGCGATCCGGCGGTTAAAGAATAAGAATAAGAAGTACAAGTAGGCTACGCTAGAGACGTAGTAGGCGATAGAGGACGCAATTCGTTAGTAGCAAGAGAAGTTAATCTAGTATATTAATATCTAGCCGTCCTAGCGGTCTAGTACCGCTATATTCGAGATATATACTAATAGTAAATATAGAGCCGCTATTAAGGAGAGGGATAAGGAGGTCTCTAAGGATAAGTAAGCCGAGGAGCCTAAGCTAGCGTTACCTAAGCCGTAAGTTTAAATATATTAGAGACCGTAGTAGTACCGTAGTAGTCGAGGTAGATACTAACTATATATATAGTAACGAGTCTAATAAAGAGGATAAGCTTAAGGATTTTATCGCCGAAGACGAAGATAATAGCGAGCTCTACGGTCTAGTAGAGGCAGATAATAGTCTCGGTCCTATTCGTACTATAGATCCTAGCTAGGCCTACTTAGAGATAATAAAGAAGTTCGCTATAGACTTCGATACCCGTTACCGTCGCGGCCCTACTAAAGCCTAGATAGAAGTTCGTAGTAGCTTAATAAAGAAGTAGTATATATACGATATACTATACGTCGATAGCCGCTATATTAAAGTAGAAAGGAGGATAGCTTTTAGTAGTAAGCGTTAGGATTTCGAGTAGGTAGATAAGGCGGATAAGCCTATCGGCGCCTCTAGTATAATCAAGTTAGCTAAAGCTTAGTATAGAGTTAATAATATTCGTACTCTCTATATTCGAGAGCCTAAGGAGCCGGTACGTCTACTACTCGTTTTGCTAGAGCTTTACTAATGAATTCGTAGGACGAGTATAATAATTTCGTAGCCTAGATAAATAGCGGTACTCGCCTACCAATACTATATAAGTTTTTCACGAGAGCTAAGATATCGCTATAGAGCAATCTTATATCTTAGAGTCTAGAGGCTTATTATCCTTAGTAGCTTAGCCGCTATAAGTACTTAGCGGAACTATAGTTCGAGAATACGGTCTTCGAGGATACAGTCGAAAAGATAGATAATAAAGAGATAGATAATAAAGAGGTATATACGTTACTAGGCCTAGCGGTAGTATAGCTAGATAATCCTAGCTATTACGATAGATATAGCTAGGTCGCTACGGAGGATCTAGAGTCTACGAAGGAGTTATAGGAGTTCGTAGAGAAGCTAGCTAATAATAGTATTAATATTAATAGTATTAGCGAGACGCGTCTTTTAGCGGAGAATCCTAAGGATCCTAATATTTTAAGCTAGGTATAGGCCGCTAGCGCTTTTAAAAGTAGATAGTCGCGTAAATTCCGAATAGATATGTCTCTATTATTAATGTCGATTCTATTTATTAGTACCTAAGAAGAGTCTTAAGGGCGAAGATAGGGTAGTACTTACACGATATTTGTTTATTAACAATTTTAGGCCTAATTTTCGGTAGGCCGATAAATCTAGAGATTTAATTAACTCCTCGTAGCTCACCTCTACGTTTATTAGACAATCTAAAATTTTACTAGTATTTTGTACTACTACTACGTACTACTACGGTCTAATTTTTTTCTTCGTTCTCGTAATTCTAACCTCGTCGTCGCCGCCTTTCCTCTAACCCTAAGTAACTCTTCGTCTATAACCCTAACGCTAGTCCTCGATATAGAAAGAATTAATATTATTTCCGAGCTCGCCGCTAAGGGCCTATACGTATAGAGAGATACGAGGAATATCTCGGATATAAGATAGTCTATACCTAAGATAGTTAGCTAAGCGAGAACGAGCCGTACTATCGACTCTAAGGCGCTTTTAGCGCTACTCTACCTTAGAAGTAACAACGCTAAAGTACAATCTACGAGAACGAGCCGTACGACTAACTCTTTCTAGCCCTATCTTCCGTAGATCGCTATATTATACGACTTAGGCCTCTCTACTAAGCTATAAGAGTATACTACTACTAGCCTATCGATTAAGCTAAGAGTAGTAAGAAGGGATCCCTTTTATCCTAAGGGATAGCCGCGTCCCTTAGGATATACGGGATCCCTTCTTACTAGCACCTCTTTATTTATATCGCGCTACGCGTTCTCTTATAATATTATCCTTCGTAAGTAGCTCTTAGCCTCGCCTACCCGCAATACCTCTACGCTAACGTACTATTAATCTAGACATTCTAAATAGATAAGTTCGACGGTCTCTACGCCTATCTACCTTACGTCTATCGGCCTTATAGCGGACCTCCTCGTAAGAACCTTCGTTATAGGAAACCGTAAACTTAGAGAGTCTATCTACTAATACTCGATTAAAAACTACCGCCGCCGGTTCCTCCTTAATCTCTTCGCTACGTTTAGATAACTAGAATACGCGAGAGGCTATCGATTTCGTAAATGTAACGTTTATTAAGAAGGCTAACTACTATATACACGATCGATTATATTACGAACAGTTTAATAAGTTCTAGTCTTAAATACTATAGGGGATCTCGCTTTAGGCTACCGCTAAGGACCGTTATAGTTAACGAGGCGTTAGGGGAGTTAAGTTTAGATCTAAGAAGATAGCTAGAGAGTAGGAATACTACGACGAAGGAATCCTTATTACTACTAGCGAGCTAAAGATTGTCTATAAGGTTTGTAACCGAGTCCTTAAATACCCGGCTACTAAGAACAATAGGAATTCTAGTATAACTCGACACCTCGACACCTTGGACTATTAACTTACTAGAATTAGAACTAGCAAAAAGCGTTAAGGAACTATTCTCGAGGGCTTTCGAGTATAGGTATATTAATATTAACTACTACTACGGTACTACTACGGCTAAGATATCGATAGAGTAAGCGACGGAAAGAAGAAGCTATCTTCGCTAGCGGCTTCGATTGCGGCCCTAAGGACTTTAAAGACCTTTAGGTAAACGTATATATTAGTATAGGCGTCCCTATAATATTCTTCGAAAACCTTTATATAAAGCGGAGCTATAAGTATTTAGATAGGAAGGCCGAATTCCTCTCGCCTACTACGATTCGGCGCTATATAACTTCCGCGGCTAAGAACTTAGTGAAAGAAATCGTTAATAAGCTATAGTCGCTAAAGAGTATTAACTTAAAGGTTACTATCGTCCTCGATACCTAGAGCACTTCAAATCGTCGTTACGCCTATCTTGGAATAAAGGGCTTCTAGATTAATTAAGATTAGACTTATTACGAAGAGCTCCTCGCTTTCGACGAGATCTAGGGTCGCTATACTAGTGTAAACCTCTCTAAGTACGTTAATGCTATAATTAAACAGTATAAGCTTAAGAAGCGTATCTCTGCGTTTACTATAGATAACGCCTTAAATAATAAGACTCTATATAATTCGATATAAGTATTGCACTACCTACTCCGCGCTTTAGTAGCTAATAGTAAATAGTCTTAAATGTATAGCTACCTATACTAATAAAACCTATCTTACTACCGAAGATACCGAGCCTCTCCCTATTCTAAGCTTAATAGTAACTAACCCGGAGGGCCGGCTAGCGTAGATAGGCGACAACGAATATAATACGAAGATATTAAAGGAAAGACCGCAGCTAGTCCCGTGTCTCGCTTATATTATATAACTTACTATTAGCGACTTCTACGATTTACTTAAGATTCGACCGAAGAACGAGGTGTTTAAGCGTAACTAGAATAAGAAGGACTAACGCGAGGCGCTAGAGAATAAGAAGGAAAAGCGTAATATTAATTACGGATATCTATATATCCTAGCTAAGGTTCGGAATATTAACCGTAGTAGTAGCGTAGTAGTACTAATTTTTTCACTAGCTCCGCGCTTCTATCCTTTAGATTTTAGTAAGTATATAGCGGCTAGAAGCCTTTCTTAATCTCTAGAAGAAGTACTTAGAGAAAGAAAATACTCTCTATACGAAGTCGGTTAGCGGAGGGGCCTTTAATAAGAAGCGACAGCAGACCCGTCTATTAATACCTATATAGGATATAACGACGCGCTAGGACTTAATAACGTATATACTAATACGTTACGTTAAAATCTATCGATTTATCGACGAGTTCCTCTAAGGACAAGACCTAGATTATCTTCGACTAGACGAATTAGAGCTTTAGTAGGTCGAGGAGATTATTAAAATTACTTAGCTATTTATAGCGGTAACGTCGAAGATTAGCCGCTCTTTAGGCCCTACGCTTTACCTCGTCTACGCTTATTATACGCGCCTCTTCGTCTAAATTAAGGAGGCTAAGGACGAGCTTAATCGGCGTACTAATTACTAGCGTAAGGCGCTCCTCTCGGCGGTATCGCTCGCTAGAGCTAAGCTATCTAAGTACTACTCTGCAACCTAGTTATCCCTTAGCTATATATACGGACATGTAGTTTTACTAGTACCTACATAGAAGAACGTATTCTTTAGACGGAAAGAGTAGGATAACGACTAATAGGAAGGATAGTACTAGGAATTATTAGACCCCGAAGCGGGCCGGGTTCGACCTAGTAGGTTTTACTAGGCCGGGTTCTTGGCGCCGGCCTAGTATACTAGGTTCTAGGCCAGGTCGTAGCCTAGTAAAGCCTAGAAAGCCTAGAAACCTAGTAAGAAGTTTTCCTAAAGAAACGACCTTTTCTTTAGATCTATATCTATTAAACTATTAGGATATACTATATACTATAGTATCGTCTTTAGAAGAAGCTATATTACGTAATATATCTAGAATATATAAAAAAAAATTTTCCTAAAAATAAAAAAGTTAAGGAAAGGTAAAGAAAAGCCCTAAAAACGCGTTTTAAGCCTTAAAAAAAATGTAGCCGGCAATGTAGCCGGCACTTTTTTTCTATTTTTAGCCTCTAACTACCTTAAAATAGAACCTATATATCGAGTATATACTTATCTTTAATATCTAAGCTTAAGAATAGACGTAGAAGAAAGAATAAGAAGAAACCTAGTAAGGACCTTATAAAGCCTAGTAAAATTTCTTAGGGGCCTAGTAACCTACTTTTACTAGGCCGACTACTAGGCCGAAACCCGGTTTCGACCCGGCCCGGCCTATCTCGGGGTCTAGGAATTATTAAAGAAGCTCTTCCTTAAGAAGTACCGAGATTTTGTACTAGCTAAGGACTTCGCTACGGTAATAGATAACTCTTAGTAGGACAGTAACTTTTCGTTTAGTAACGAGCCCGATACTACGGTAGCGATAACGATAGAAGAGGAGTTTAAGAACTATAAAACTACTAGTAAGTATTGTATCGTAGTAGTACCGTAGTAGTACCGTAGTAGTAGTTACTAACTATTTATAGTACACCTTAACCTTAAAGTTAGCGACGACCCTTTAAAGCTATAGAAGCTAATCGAGTATCTATATCTACGGCTAGCTTAAGTCGCCCGTAATATTCTCGCCGTACCTAGTACTAGCGTTACTATTAAGCGCCTATTTAGTGTTACGCGGTATTAGAATCGCTTTAATCGCCCGTACAACGGAACTAACTTCTCGGACTAGATAATAGCTCGTATAGCTCTTAATAACAGTTAGCGTAAGATCGTTACTAAGATTAGGGACGATCTCTACTACAATCCTTTATTTAAAGGGGAAGAAGATACTATTCAAGAATATGCCTCGCGGCTATAGGAAGTTAAGATATTTCGAAGGCTAGTAACGAAGGCGATATTATCCTTAACATCGTTATCGCCTCTAACGTCGACGTCGAACTTATTATATCTACGAAGAAGTATAGGTAAGAGGCCTATTCGAGATCTATATTAAATCGGTTAATAGAACGATTCGGCTTGAAATTAGGCTATATAGCCTATTATAACCGTACTATGTTAGGCTATTTATATATATTGGAATTATCGTCGTCTAATTAGATATAGTAGTAGATATACTCGTATAAGTATTTAGGCGGGTTAGCTAAGTAGTTCCCGCTACTCCTCTTCTATAGAAGGTTGATCTATTTAAAGACGCGCTATAGATACGCCTCTAAAAGGACGTTTAGGTCTATTAAGCGTATACGAGTAGCTTGTCTTTAAATAGATCCACCTTCTATAGGAGACGAACTCGTATACTAGAGGTATCCGTTTAGATATTTAAGTACTTCTACTACTATATCTAATTAAGACTTTCTTTTTAAACTACTACTACGTTACTACTACGGATCTCTTTTTAGCCTCCTAGTATCCCGCGTAGTAAAGGGATCCCTACGGGAAAAGGGATCCCTTTTTATATAAGGGAGCCCTTTTAACCTAAGGGATCCCTTTTCCCGTAGGGATCGGGAAATCCTAAATCCTACCTTATCCTAGGGGATAGATATCTATATCCTTTCCCTACTAGGATAGGATATATACAAACCTATAGTAATGCCTAGGTATCGTAACGAGCGGGTAGTATAGAGTCTCTTAATAGGGAGCTTAGAAGAGAGCTTAGTAGCGCTAAGATACTATAGGCTCGTAGATCCGTTAAAGGAGAGACTATCGGGCGAGTAGGTATTTAAGGGCCTATAGGGCCGGGTATAGCGTAGCTAATAGTCTATAGAGTAAGGAAATTCGACTAGAACTAGTAGTAGTAATTAGTATTAATAAGATTAGGTACGGCCCCTTTTAATAACTTAACTACCGCGGTTAGGGCGCTAGCGTTAATAGCCTACTCCTATAGGTACTCGTCTAGTAGTAGTTAGTCGACGAGGTAGAGGTCTTAACGCTTCTATAGGGACTCTAGTAGTTCCTCTAGGAGGTCGTCTAAAGACGAGTAGTAGGCTTTATAGTAAGTAACTAACAATTTAACCTTCTTATACTTCTTCTCGAAGGTAGTACTTCTCTTCGCGTCGGAGACGTAGTAGTTAATATACTCGTAAATATAGATAATCGAATACTCGATATTTAGTAAGTTAAGGTCGCGGAAGGGCTAACGCGGCTAAACTAACGCTAGATTAATAGTCGGCGTCTAAGACGCTACGCTCTTAACGATTAGTAATTCGGCGGGTCGTAACCTAGGTAAGACGGGTTATAGTTTAGCGGTATTTACTAACGAGGAGTATAGTAATAAAGAGTAGTTATTATATTAACGAGCTAAAGGCTATTAGAAGGAAGCGTTATATACGGGGGTACCTAGCGTTAATACTTTCCGTAGCTAAGCCGTAGGTATCTCTTCTACGCTTTAGCTTAAGTAGGAGCTAGGGGTTTATTAATCCTACCTTTACGATATATAACGTAAGGGAGACGATAGGTCGTAAAGGGTAGAGTAAGTAGGCGGCGAGGTCGTCTACGGAGGCGTCTAGACGCTTAACGGCTAGGCGGCGGTAGTAGAACGTTTCGCTAATCGTAGTAGTATATAGTAGTAGAAGTTCTCGGGTTCTCGGTTCTCGGAGAGCTAGCGGAGTTCGATCGCTAAACGGTCGAGTCCTAGTCGTATAATAACGATTAGTAGGTTTAATAGCCTATAGTCGATAAATACCCTATAATTAGTAATTTAAAGCTACTAAGTTATTACGTACCGTCTCTCGACGAGGCCGTCTACGAAGGGGGCGTTAAGATAAGGGTAATAAGATAATTAATTATTAAGCTATCTAGCTAGAACCTACTATATATAGTATATAGACGGGTTGATCCTATAATATATATATCTAAAAGAAAAATACTTTAAAGCCCGTTTCAAGTATTATTAAGGAGAATTATAAGGTTAATCTCGTTTATATTTAAGATAAGAGGTATAAGGTAGGAGCGCGCGTATAAAGTAAGGTAAATTAATTATATAACTTATAATCTCTAACTAGTAGTTAGGGATTTCTAGTTACGTAATTAATGTTATTACGCTCTATACCGCCTAGAAGGCTAGCTTTATATAAAATCTACTCTTATACGTATTGTCTAGATACTAAGCGTATCGCGCTTACTAAGCTAGGTACGTCTACTCTTACTATAGTATTTCTATACTATTCCTCTCTTTTACTTACTACGCCCCCTAGAGGATCGAAGCTTACTACTTAAGCGTCTAGTAGAAGATTCCTTCTACGCTCTATATTATCTTAGAAGTAATAGACGGATAATCTTTATATTCGTATAGCTACTAACTCTGAGCTATAGAAAGCCTCGTCTCTCTTCTTCCTAATAATAGCTTTAAGTAAGAGGGTAGGAGTTCTCGTTATCTATCCTACGCTTCTCCTTTAATATTAAGTAAGAAAAGAGTAACGAGTACGAGCTAGTAACTAATATATCTAGCTAGGCTAGACTTTACCTTCCTCCTCTAGTCTTACTATAGGCGAGAGAAGGGATTCGTCTATATATAGTTCGCTCTCCTCTACTTCTCTAAGTATAGTATTCGAAATACGAGTACTAATTTTATTAGTATTCCTACGTTAATCGATTTATAGCGGCTCGAGGACTAGAGACAATTTAGAAGTAGGCTACTAGGTACGTATACGATCTATTATATATTAAAGTCTATTAGACGTTAGCTTCTAGCCTTAGCGCTATTCTAGTATAGCTAGCTCTCGTATAGCTCTCGCCTAGCCTACTAAGAGTAAGGGACTCGATCCTAATTTAAGTCTTTAGATTACTTCCTAATTAAACTTAATATACTAATTAACTAAGTAGTTTCTATAGTCTAGAGTAGAGGGCCTATAATTAGTATTTACGTTTACGATTCGAGCGCCTAGGTAGAGATTCGTAATTCGCTAAACGCTCTTATAGTAACTAGCCGCCTAGACTAGCGGTATAGATCCTTCTACCTCTAAGTAATTAATTAGATACGTTTAGAGACCCTTTAACGAGGATCGAGTATTAAAACTTAAGAGGAGGCCTCTCGGCGGAGTAATATAATACCTTAGGACCCTTAACTATATAACGCTATACTATCGTTCCTAGGTCCCTAACGCTATAACCCTATATCTTTTCGTAGATAGACTACGACTCGCACCTCCTAATAGAGCTATAATAATAGCTAATCGCTATCCGCCTATACTACCTATAGGACGTTTCGTTAGGGATAGCCTAATAATTAGGTCTACCGTTCTAATATTAGTATCTCTAGTATTAACGAGCTAGTAGGGTATAAGTACCCTATACTCTTCTTCTCTAATTTTCTAGTTATAAACTATCGCTATTTTTCTAGCCTAAACGTCTTCTGTCCTAATATCCTCTATTTCGAAGTTCTCTAAGTCCTTATCTACTAAACGATACCTCCCTCTAATTAAGGTCCTAATACCGCTATCTAGACGATATTTTATCTAGAGACTAGCTATAACTATATAGTAGATTACTCTTCGGCTAGATTCTATCCTAACTACTTTAATCTAAATCTAAAGCTAGGGGTAGCGTTAGCGACGGAAGTAGACGCTTCCTCGGCGCTACTAGCGTTAGGAGTAAACGTTAAGCCTATAGCTAGTCTATCTAATATACCTCGCTCTAGATTCGTATTATTCTTATCCTTACCTAACGTTACTAAAGAGTACTAGTAGAGTAGCTTTCGTCGTTATTAATAGTAAGTAATCCTAAGTTAGTCCCTCTATATTATACCTAGACGTCTCTAATGTTTAATAGATAATAGAACGGCTAGTAGAAGGCCTATTAGCCTTCGTAAGCCCCCTATTATACTACCGCCTAGGCCGTCTCTAAATCGAACGCCTATAAGGAGAGGCGGATAGAATAGAAGCTAGGGGGAGTTTACAATTAGAGGACTAATTATTATATATCTCTAAGAGGTTAAGGTTAACTATAGTAGATAATATATATAGCGACCTACGAAGGAGATCTATAGGGTCCTAGATACCTTCTTTAGTACTAGTTTTATTAAAATACGCTCTTTACTCGTCGACTATATACTATAGCGAGTAGGCTATAGCGCGTAGTTCTATCCTCTAGAAGATAAAGTCGAAGGCTTTTATATATACTTCTTCTATAATAATTTCTAGGATAACGGGGTACTATAGACTATAATACTAGCTTCGTAGGACGATAGCGACCTTTACGAGCGACTATTAGTATTTCGGAGGCGTCGATAAGGCGCTATAGAGTACGAATTCAAGATCGTAATCTAGATACTAGATAACTACTCCCTTCGCAACTTTAATAAGACTAAAGATAATACTCCTTAGAAGTATTAAGTCTTTAAACTATTATAGAGTAGAGTATTACTCGAGAGAGTCCTAGGCTCGACTAATAACGAAGCTAGCCTAGCTTCTAAGCTTAATAAAACGCCTACTAGCCCGTCCGTAAAGATACTCGTCTTAACGAAGGTACGTATAGTCGAGGCTAATAAACCTAGTAGTAAGCCTAAGGTAAAGTTTACTATCCCTATCGACGCGGAGAACTACGTTAACCTAACGTCCCTAACTTAATCGATAACGAAGAGACTCGCTAATAATTAAGAGCGCTTAACGACTTAGTTTATATAAGAAGTACTTAATAACGGGGTCTTCGATAGTAGTAATAACGGTCTTAGTAATAGTATCTCGCCTTATACGACTCTTATTAAGTTAGAGACTCTCTCTAACGTAAGTACTAGTAGCCTCGAAAGCCTAGATACGCTTTTTTAGGCCTACGATACTATACTAGCTATAGTAGAGTATTAATAGCTTAAGTAATAAGGTCGCTAACGAAATAGACTAGTACTAATTAATTCTATACTAGTAGGCGTTAGTTCCGCTAATAACTAGAACCCTAGTAGTAGTATAGTAGAGGGCTCTTTAGGTATAGACGCTAAGAATATACTAATACTTATTAAGTAGGAGAAGATATTAAATAGTAACGATCCTCCGCTATCGCCTACTACTACTTCTCTACTTTATAAAAGGGCCTAAAGAGAGCCTATAGTAGCCCTAATATATATTATTACGCGGCGTATAGTAAAGGAGTAGGATAGTACGACTATCGAAGAGAGTAATAATAGTACTACTATAGCGTTAGGCTCGTCTTCGAAAGGGGGAAGAGGTTAGAAGAAGAAGGGAAAAGGTTTAAAGAAGTAGACTAATTTTTTAATTTTAATAGTTCGGATCTTTATATTCTATTCTCGTACTTAATAATTATTATATTAATTATTAGTACTTATAAGTATAGATATTATTACCTTTAATAGTTACTTATCCCTTCTAAACTTATATTACTAATTCGCTAGAGTATCTATACGTTATATAATATATACGCTAATTAATTAGAGCGTATAGGTATAAATCTAGTAAATATTACTATAGTCGTTTAACTTAGTAGTCTTACGACTAGACGCGAGAAACTAGAAATAATATTTACGTAATTAGTACGATATCTAACTACTAGTTATAGATATTAAAACTACGAAGTATTAACTTTTAAGGGGCCTAGAGACTATAAAGTAGTAGTAACCTTATATAACTAAGTATTATATTCTTATCCCTACCGCTCGTCTAAAATATCTTCCGCTTATCTTAACGTCTCCCCTCTTACTTAGATATCTAAAGGTATAGATAAGAGAGGAGAACCTAGTATAGACTTAGTAAGGTAAGTATCTAGACCTAGTATCGCTTTCGAATAGCTTCGTAGACGTCGAACGGCCTTCGTAGTATAAATAGATCCCTAATAGCTAACTAGATTATTAATATCGTTAAAAATATCGTCGATATCCTATATTAGACTAGCCGTACTATTATCTAGCGTAATCGCTCTAACTTCTTTTCGCGGAAAGGTCGTTACTTCCTAGTCCTCGAGATCTCTAACGCTATTATTTTATACGAGTAAATTATTTAGCTTTCTTTCGAACGAATCGCGCTATATAATATTACTATCTAGGTATATATCGAACTAGGTAGTTAGAACTATAGGACTAGTTAATCGAGTATTATTACCTACTACGGATCGTATTATTATAAAGCTATACTAGAGTACTAGGGGAGGTACTAAAAGATTAAAAGGCTAGCTAGGATCGATAGTAAGTTTATATCTCTAGACTAGTATATAATCGCCCTTTCGTATATACTACTATTAAGGCGTCTATACGATTAAATATTCTAGCTCGCGTATAGAGTCTAAGTATACTTTAATATTCGCCGCCTAGATCTCTTAAATAATAGTATCGCGCTCGCGCTTATTAAGCGAGAATAGCTAGTTAAGCGTAGTAATAACTCGAGGATCTTCCTATAGTCTACCCTTTAGGATTATATAACTTAATAGATAAAGTTTATAGTAGAGGAGATTTATAGGTATAAGAGAGGGTATACGCGATAGTAGCGAGTAAAGCTATATACGACTATTCGATATAACTAGGGGCGTTACTTACTAGTAGATAGAAGATTAGAGGCTATTAATATAGACTCTAAGTACCTACTACTCGTCGTTAATAGGCGTATACTAGACTAGAATACGAACCTATAAGGAGTATAGGGAGCGCTAAAGGTTCCTATAAGGTATATATAGTAAGATAAAGGTAGCGTCGCTAATTTCTCTACGTACGACTCGTAATCGATATTACGAAAGAAGCTAATCTCGTACTAATCCTTCTTACTTAATATCGTTATAACGCCTTCTAGTAGTAGGTATATCCTCTATTAGCTATTATAAAGCGCTCTTATTAAATCTAGGAATAAATACGGCGAGTAGAGTATTCGGACTATCTCGACGTCGTCTCGTATTATAGTTAATAAAAACTACTATATCGGTTAGCGAATCCTCGCTAAACTTCTTAACTATAGGAAGATTATACGGAATAGAGAATAGTAGAGGGTAAGATATTCTATTCTATATAAAGTAAAGATTTACTAGTACTACGATCGTCTTATAGTTCTTACTCTATAATAGATAGACGAACTTCTAGTAACCCTCTAGATTAGCGCGTAAGAGCTATCCTAGTATAGAATACGTAGAGTTAAAAAGTTCGGTTAACTAATCTAGTCTAGGTAGTATATTATACTAACGGGAGTAGAATAATACCTCGTTAGAAATGTAATCGATATAGGACTATAGAAAGCTAAATAGGTCCGTTACGATAAAGCCGTACTAGCTATAATAGTTCCCTATAGTAGGATAGTCCTAATCGTAGATCGCCTTAGCTCTCTTAGGATTAAGCGCGAAGTAGGCGCTAGGGTAGGGAATATTTTAGTTTATAAAGTAATTATCTAAGGATAATAGCTTAAGGAACTCTAGATATATTCGTATAAGGTAAGGATTCGTAGTCGAGAGTAGCTAGGCTATAGGCTTAGTCGCGAAATAGACGTTACTTAGCTATTATTAAAGATCCTTAGCGTTAATATATAATAAGCTTAGAAATAAAAAACTAAGCGTCGCTACTACCTTCTTAAGATAATACTAATAGAGCTAAAAGGTACGGGTTTCTATAGTACTTATAAAAGGCTATAAGCTTTCTATAATCTCTAGAAGCTAGAGATACTATAGTAGACTTAGCCTCTATCGCTTACGGAGGGTAGAGCGGAACTAGCTTATATATTATACTCCTTTAATAGGCGACGAGTTCGTAGGTAGCTTAGGCGTATAGCCGTATTTAGCGCTAATAATACTTAAGCTATACTTAATACCGTCTAATTCGGGTAATAAGTTACCTATATCTTCCTCGAGAATAAGACGATACGACGGTCTAAGTATAACTAGCTCGTAGAGTATACTGTCTTACTTAGATATAGATTTAAAAGCGGCCCCTAGCTACGCGTTATCTAGAACAAGTTCGTTAATCTCTATATTTACGTTATCTTCTTATAGATTAGTCTCCTAATTAGTATCTACTAGTATATCCGCTATCTCTATATCTTCGGAGTCTTCGTATCGAGTTACTATAGCACTACTCTTCCGTCTCTTTCGGCGCTAGCGGTTCTTAGAAGTACTAGTTTCCCTAATACGTTTAAAGCTATTATACTTAGTCTCCTAGAGAAGGGTATTACTCGTTTAGCGTTCTAACTAACGAAGAGAGGCGATAATATCCCTATCGTTATCTTCTCGCCGCTATTTAGGTCTAGGAGATTTATCCGTCCGTAGCTATAGTTATAGTATAGAGAGTCTAGGAGGGACGGGAGTTTTTAACGGATTCCTAGATAAGGATACCGCGATTTAGCGCGCCTAGAAAGGAGTAAGAGTAGAGTCGATAAGTTTTTAACGGTTAGTCTACAGGCGACGACTTATAATATACTTAATATATTATTAATATATATCCTCTAAGGGCGGTAATAGAGAGTAAGATATAGACTCTACGAGTTTAAGGGATTAACGAGTATCAATAGATAGTAGAGCGAGCGTCTAGTATAGTTCCTTAAACTAGGGCGGAGGGAGCTTCTTATCGTCCTTAGTTAGCTCTATCTTCTATATAGCTAGCTATTAATTAATAACCCCTTAATCCTAATCTCTATAGCGGTAGGTCTCCTAAACTCCTAAAGTATTTATATAGATATAGTAGAGGTAGCGAGGACGCTATCGCTTCTCGCGGCTATTATAGAAGTTTTAGAGCTAGACGATAAACTCGTTAATCTCTTCCTAGGAAATATTAATCTTAGCCGCTTAGGGATTCTCGTCTTTTATTATCTAGGTATTAAAAACATAAAGGAAATCCTCCTCGCGGTACGAGAGGCTAGATATCCTTAATAGAGACTCGTATAATTCTTTCTATTACTTAAAAATAGCCTAGCTAAGAGCTACTTAAACCTATTTCTACGTCTAGTATTTAGTTTTTACTCTATCGAGAACTCGTATAGCCTACTTAGTCTTACTATTAGGTATTTCTTTTAGTCTATTATAAGAAGGGTCTTAATAGTATATATTAACTTCGCCGCTAAAGTATAGCGTTTTAGCTAGGAAAGCGAAGAGTAGGTCGCGTAATAGTACCTAAAGACGTATACTTTATTATAATCGATCTTTGCCCTATTTTATAATAGTCTTAAACTTACGCTATAGAATAGCTAAGTCTTTTAGTAGCCCTTAAAACTTCCTCTAACCCTCTAACGTATCGCCTAATAGTATATTCGAGGCGGCCTCGCTAAGCTAAAAGGCGGATACGCTAGTCTAGTCGTTCGCTTTCGTACGTCGCTCCTATATATATATAATTATCTCTATAAGGACTTTAGCGGGGTCGTAATAGCTTTACGAATATAAAGCTACGAGGAAACCTTTCCGAGTTAATATATCGTAGCCGTAGAAACCGCTATCTAGAGCCCCTAACCCGTTACTTATTAATAACTCCGAGTCCTTAACTAAGTCCTCTAAGCCTTCGATATCCTATAAAGTTCTCTCTACGAGCTAGAGGTTAAATCCTAGTCCTAAGGCGACTAGGGCGACTAAGTTCGCTAAATATATAGCGTACTACTCGTAGCTATTTTAGGATTATATTAGGAGAGGAGCTAGGGTAGAATAAGATATAAAGCTAGAGGAAATACCCTACTCGATTACTTAATAACCGAGAGTATCGCCGCTTCCCTTCTCTCTATAGAACGATATAGGAGGTAAGGTCTTCTTCTTATTATTAACTATAGTCGCTCTAGTACTAGTAGTAGTAGTAGTTAGAGCTACGTAGCTATCGCTAGTATTAAGTAAATCTTATAATCTTAGAACGACTATACTACTATAATATAGAGCGGGTATAGTTATATTATCTATAAAGGTAACCGCCGTAGCTATAATCTCTTACTACTCCGCTAGCGTTTTAATTATATAAGATATAATACTCGTAAAACGAGGTATATATAGTAACTATAGAAAGAACTAAGCGGAGGGGCTAGAGGTTAATCGAGTCTTCGAGGGGTAAGAGACGAGCCTAAGAGGGTTAATCGGGCTTTAAGAGAGGTCTATAGGTTAAATATTCGAGTAGTAGAAGATACGTCGTAAGTAGAGTCGCTCTATATATAGCGGGAGCGTAAGAGTTAGCGAGTTAGAAAACGTAAGAGTATAGCGCTACTATCGAGGCTAAGGTCGCTAGCAATCGGCGTACTAATAGATTTAACGAATTATACGGGCGGTAGAATAGAGGACGAGAAGGTAAAAGATAGGACGGCGCCTAAACTTTATTATAAGACTTAGGTATTAGCTAATAATTAGGAGATAGAGGGGCTTACTAGGATTACTATAGTAAGATATTAGAACTCTAAGCTTAAGTAAATATAGGAAGTCCTTAATTACTTAATAGAAGGGAGTAGAGTAATAGAACTAAAGCTTAATATCTTTAAAAGAAGCGGTTTAGTAAGGACGTTAGTAGATAATCTTTAACGCCTAGGGGCTTCGAGGTATCTTAACGATTAGCTAAAAGTATACCTAGGCTATTATTATCTTCCCTATAGATACGGCGGGATATATTAGAGGGAGGGCGATTCTAGAGGTAGTAACTAAAAGAGCTATAGATATCGAGATAAAGTCTAAGTAGAAGATATAGAATACTCTCCTAGTAAGAGAGTCTACGTAAGGAAGTAAGGATTAGCGTAAGGGTATCTAAAGAGCGCGTACAATCGTAGTAAAGCGCAAGAAGAGGTAAAGTAGGCTATAATAGCGCGTAAGAGCGAAACGAGCTAGCGCGCTAGATAATATTATAGCTTTTACGATCGCTAACTACTAGTTAGAGATAATAAGTTATATAACTTTAGCGCGCGCGTAGTAATACCTCCCTTACCTAACTTCCGCGACGTAAATATAATATTAGTATACCTACTAGAAGGGCGCGAATATAATTAGACTATTACCTACGTTACGCGTACTTAGGCTTACGTATTTAGTCCGCTATCCGTCCTTCGAAAGTTATCTAGCGGAGGATTCCTTCTACCCTCTATATTATCTTAGAAGTAATAGACGGACAATTTTAATATTCGTATAGCTACTAACTCTAAGCTATAGAAAGCCTCGTCCCTCTTCTTCCTAATAATAGCTTAAAGTAGGAGGGTAGGAGTCCTTATTATCTATTCTACGCCCCTCCTTTAATATTAAGTAATAAAAGAGTAACGAGTATAAGCTAGTAGCTAACGTATCTAGCTAGGCTAGACTTTACCTTCCTCCTCTAGTCTTACTATAGACGAGAGAAGGGATACGTTTATATATAGTTCGCTCTCCTCTACTCCTCTAAGTATAAGATCTATAATATCTCTTTAGCTTTCCTATAGTTAATTATCTAGACCCGTCTACCGTAGCTTTAAGTAAGAGCGGTATATTACGATATAAGAAATAGGAAGAAAGGAGAAGGGAATTATAGGTTCGTAAGTATCTCTCTTATTCTTATTTACTTAAGACTTCGTATCCTAATCTTATTATATTATTCTTAAGTATAGCGCCGCCTAAAAACTCTAGGGTATTACTATATCTCCTACTCTACTCTTCTAATTTAACTAAAGCCTTATATTATATCGTAAGGCGTATTTAGAAACGTCTCTAACTAGGCCTAGTAGATAAGTCTACGCTACTTAGCGCTAGACGTAGTACTCGTATTACCTATATAGTAGGCGAAGATATAGCTAGGGCTATCCTAGTACTAGCTAGTACCTAGGAGGTCGTCGTCGACGTAGTTAATAGGAGGGAGGCGGTAGTAGTCGAGGTTAAGAGTATCGAGTAATATATAATACTTATAGTAGAATATAACTTTAGTTTAACCTAGGTAGAGAACGATATAGATATCGATAGGGAAGACGTAGATAATACTATCGCTATCTAACAACCTATCTATAATCGTAGGTATCTAGTTAAGTTTAGTAGAGCTTAGTTCTAGTAAGGGAAAAGTATAGTATACCTAGTACTCGCTCTCCTTATACTTACGAAGCGGGATCGCTACGTCGTTAATAATAATTAGGCGTTCGTCGTTAGAGTCTAGGTAGCCGTTATTACTTAGATCTATCTCGCTCGCCTTACGCTTAAGCTACTTACGTAGCGCTTTACTACTAGTAGACTTACGGGCAGTAGAGGTACTAACGTAATATATAGCGTAGATAGTAATCTAATTAGCTAGGTTATTACTCGATAAGGTAATAGTAGACTAGGTATTAGCGGATAGGGTATTAGCGGACTAAGCGGTAGTAGACTAGGTATAAGATAAAGTAGTATTATACTTAGGAGCGTTAGTCGTAATAAGCGTATCTAGGCTCTCGATAGGCGTAGCTATAGCTATAAGGAATAGTTAGCGATAGAGGAAAAGGTCGAGAAAAATAAGTACTTACTAAAGCTTAAGCTAGATACTAGAAGAGAGGAAGTACTACTAAAGGTACTTAATAGAGTAGGTAGTAGGAGGGTTAGAAGATAGTATATTTAGAGAGAAGTTTTAGGGGTAAAGCTATCGCTTTTAAAGTAGTAGCGCTAGTATACGTCTCTCGGCTTATTAATAAGTCTTAAGGAAGGCGCGCGAGTTACGAGAACGAGAAATATATAAGAAGATATAGGAAATTAGAATATAGACGTATAAGAAGGATATAGGGAATTATTATAAGAAATATAGTATTCTTATTACTATCTACTTAAGACCTTATATCTTAAGTATCTACTTAAGATCTTATATCTTAAGTATCTACTTAAGACCTTATATCTTAAGCTAATTATATTATTATTAAGTATAGTATAGCCTAATTAATCTCGAGCCGTATCTAAGCCTCCTAATCTACTTCTCTTAGTCTACTAATACTTTACTAGATATCGTATAGAGTATTTAGATAGAGGGTAGCCTAGTACTCTAGTATATAGTAGCTACGAATCTAGGGAGTTAGAGGGCTATTAGTAGGCGTAGCGTAGGCGAAGAGGTAGTTAGGACTATCCTAGTACTAGCTAATACTAGGGAGCTAGTTAGTATAGTAGTTAGGGGTAGGGAGATAGTAGTTAGCGAGAGGGATACCTAGTAGAAGTACGTAGTACTAGTAGGTAAACTAGATAGTAGTATCGACTCCTAGACGTAGGACTAGATAGATATTAATAGGGACGATATATACGTTACCCTAGCTATCTTCTATCCTATCTATAATCGCCTCTATCTATAGAAAGTTAGTAAAGCTCGGTTCTAATAATAGAAATATATAGTATACCTAGTACTCGCTATCCTTATACTTACGTAGTAGTTCGATATATAGGTTAAGTAGGATCTCGCGGTTATCGTTATCTTCGCTAGCCTCGTTATCTTCGTTATAGTCGTCTCTAGCTATCTTACTCGCCTTACGCTTAAGCTACTTACGTAGCGCTATACTACTAGTAGACTTATAGGTAGGAGTCTTCTTAGTACTAGCTACGAGGGTTTAAATAGTACTAGCTACGATAGTAGTAGCGACCTAATCGGAGAAGGTAGTACTCGAAAGGCTACTAAGCTAGATAGCGGACTAGTTATTAATAGAGTAAGCGTCGCCTTAGGTAGTAGCGACCTAGGTAACGTCGCGCTTAGGCGTATTAGTAGGCTTAGTAGGGGCTTTATAGGCGTTAGATATATCTAGGTAAGGTTAGCGATAGAGGAAAAGGTCGAAAAGGATAAGTATATACTAAAGCTTAAGCTAGATAGTAAAGGAGGAGGAAGGCTACTAAAGTAGCTTAAGGATATAGTAGAAGGTAGGTAGGGAGGTAGGTATATCTAAGAGGAAATTTAGGGGCTAAAGCTATTAATTTAAGTAGTAGGCGCCTATATACGTTACTCGCCTTATTAATAAACCTCCGTAAGCGGCGAATTAGCTAATTAGTAGCGATAGCGAGAGCGCGCTCCTACTATCTAAGCTTTAGTAAGGTAGATAGCTATACCGTTAGAATATCTATTCGTTATAATAACTATTAGAGTAGGTATATTAAAGCTAGCGAGCGACTTACTATAAGTATTTCCCTCTATAACTTTTGATCTAATATTACTAACGCTATAAGAATTATATATCTACTATTAGATAAGCTCGATAGTACTAAGCCTATCTACTTTATTATAACCTACCCCCGCTATATCTATAGTAACTATAAGAATATCGTCTTCGATCCTACTAGCTCCTATAAAGACTAGACGACGTACGTAGCTATAAAGTATACCGCTAGCGAGTATACGATAGCTAAGGCTAAAGAGACCTAGAAGTAATACGGAATAAAGGTAGTTAGAATACTATAAAGTACGCGTCGTATCGTTATAGCCTACGTAGTAATAGAGGAGGACTACTCGTAGGAATACTATAATAAGGAGCTCGGTATTAAGATTAAGTAGATTATACTAACCTTATAGCTATAGATCGAGGGAATTAGTAAGTATAGAAACTATAGTAGTAGTAGGAGATCTTTACTAACTTGTAAAATAGTCGGTAGTTTAGCTAGTAAGGTCCTTATTACCTAGGAGGACGAGTACGTAGGTAAGCTTAGGGCTAACTTCTTCGTAGTATACGGCTAGATCTTAGACTAGATAAAAGTTAACTTCTTAGGCAAGTATAGGGGAGGTTTAGGTAAGTAACCTACTAGTCTATAGGTAACCTAGTATAAGATCTAATATAGTCTATGTACCCTATAACGTAGTAAGGACTCCGATTTAGACTAAGGGAACCTAGGCTTAAGCGGCGATACGTTATAGATAAGATAGCTATAAGAATAAGAACTAGGCTATCTTCCTAACTCTAATTTTATAAGCGAGCTAAAGATCTCTATAAAGGTAAGGTTAGAAGTTATTATATATAGTTAGCCTATAGAGACTAGGTTAGTATCTAATACTAAGGTCTAATCGGATTATAGAATCGAAGCCGTAGAGACTACTCTAGTATCTAGCTAAGTATACCCTTATAACTATAGCTCTAATACTTAGCTATTACTATAACTATTAACCTAGGTATATAGCGATTAGCGAACGTTTTACTATAAGCGGATTAAGATTATAGCGCTATATTAATTACTATTACTAATATTAGATAGAATATACCCGTACTAGCTCTAAACGAGCTTAATAACTATAAGGTTATCTACCTAGTTATAAATATCCCCCTCTATATCTCTAGTAGTCGCGACGATATCGTCTTTAATCCTAGTAGTAAAGCTATAACCTAGTACTTATACGCTATTATAAAGAGTACTGCTAGCGAGTATATAATAGCTAACGCTAGAAAGACTTAGGCGGAGTAGAGATATAAGCTAGGCGGTATACTAAAGGGACTAGATTATATCGTTATAGCCTATAAGGCGAAGGAGAGCGATTATCTAGAGTACTATATCGTTAATTAGGGATTAAATATCTACGTTAGGTATATTATACTAACGCTATAGCTATAGTATACTACTAATAGTAAGTATATAGAATATAGTAGCTACGTTAAGTCCTAGCTAACTTGTAATATAGTTAACGAGCTAGCTACTAAGGTCTTTATTAGCTTAGACTAAAACTAGTATAAGGGTAAGCTTCTCGCTATATTCTTCGTACTATATAGGCGGATTTTCGACTAGTCGGCGGTAGACTCTACTATCTAGTATATAGGATCTACTAGTTATTCTCCTACTAGTTTATAGTTAACCTAGAGGAAGGTTAATACGAGCCTAGGTTATATACGACGTAGCGAAGAGTTAGATAAGGATTAAGGATACGAACCTAGTAGTAGTAGAGTCTATTAGGTAGTATAGCTCCTAGGATACGAAGTAGACTATCTTCTTTATTAAATTTTAGAACGTAACGTTAAGGCTCCGTTTAAGGGAGGTTAAAAGTTATCTAATAGGAGGTAATATAGTTTAAGAGCGGAGACTAGAGTAGTATCCGTAGTAGTAGTCTAATTAGATTATAAGAGTAAAGCTATAGTAGCTACTATAGTATTCGCTAGCTCCTTCGCGAACTCGTACCTAGTAGCTACTCCTATAGAACCCGTCTTATACGTTATAAACGCTACTTAATAATATTAAAATATAATCTAGTAGTCCTCTTCCTATATATTAGCCCGCTAGCTCCTTCTACTATATCGATAACGATAATAATAGCGATACTCTAAACGATAATATTAACTCGCTTATACGAGAGTACCTCTAGGGAGATATAGTAGTCTATAAGAGGGAGCTAGTTAAGAAGCCCTAGCTTATAGAAGTCTTAACGTAGGAACGAGACTCTATAGCCTCTAATTCTCGTTAATATTATTATTATGTACTAGATAGCTTAAGTAGGCTAGTTAACACCGCGTTAGGAATATCTCCGAGCCTAACTACTATAGAAACGTCTAACTACCCTCTACTATAACCGCTTCTACTATACGACGGTACTATATATAGTTTATTAGAGCTACCTATTAACGTTTCGAAGCCTTCTCTTAGCCCGTTAAACGATCTAGGCTTAGCCTATTATTCTTACTATCCTCTAGCTTAGCCTATATTAGATTTCGAATAAGGTCTAGTACTAACTTACGAGAATAAGAGTAGGGATAATACCGTATCCTAGGCTATAAGGTAATTAAGCGTATTAGATTGCCTAAAACGACGGAAGGGTAATACGGGCTCGCGAGTATTACTAGTATTTATTAAAGGTAGCCCGTTAGACTAGTAGAGCTACTTAGCTTCCTTCTAGGAAAGGCTAGGGGTTTCTAATAAGAAGCGATAGTATTATATCTTTTAGATCGAATTAACGGATAGTAGCGTTACTATAGTCTCGCTATACTCGTCTTATAGGTAATAGGGAGTTTCTTATTAGACCTACTTAGCTAACGTAAGGTAGGTAGACGATAACCTCCCTCGAGCCTATATACGCTATATATTATATAAGAGGAAATATAACGCCCGAATCGAGGAGGCTATATTATATATAAACTATAACTAGCTATAGCGAATTATCGAAAGTCTTCGTAAGTAACTTATAGCTCCCTTATTATAAGAAAGAGCTCTAGATAGGCTTTTTTAAGGTATATAACCTTTAAATATCTTATAGTATTATTAATCGGCCTAGTAGCCTAGTTAGTACCGCGCTATTAGTCCTACTAGGTTCGATTCCTAGGTTTAGTATTATTAAAATATAGTAACTAGCGTTAGCGTATTTTAATATAATCTTTTTATCGTTTTTATAATATTAGCCTATTAATCTTTTTTATAACTCTACTACTTATTTACGTATATATGTCTAATAGCGAGCTTTAGTTTCTATTAACTAGCCTAGTAGCCTAGTTAGTATCGCGATATTAGTCCTACTAGGTTCGATTCCTAGGGTTAGTATATATTAAAATAGGGGAGCTAGCCTTACTATATTTCGATATAACCTTTTTAGTACGATAGCTACTATTATCTATCTTTTTACTTATATAGGCCTCTTTAATATTTATAATACTACTCTTCCCTACTACTTACCGTTACGTATCGTTTAGGGAAGGATAATCTAGTAAGCGTTTCTTTTTACTCTACCTCTTCTATTACGTACCTAGGGAGAGAGTCCCTAGGTAGACTATAATATAAGATATCCTAAGCTAATCCCCGTATATACGCTAGTAACTATATAGTATAGATACTATATTCGTTCGTACGTCGTACCTAGAGCGCTACTCGTAACTTTAAGTATTCGATCCTATAAGTACTCTAATTAAGCTCTTTACTAATAGTAGATATATTATAGTATACGGGGAGGGGAAGGGCGTCTTAGTAGAGCCTAATAGTCTTAGGCGAGAGGTACGTATCGAGATCTATAGATAGAATTAGCTACGGCTTTTAAACGTTCTATCTATATATACTCCTTAATTCGTACTCTATCCTATAGGCGGCGTCGTCTAGGGTAGGGAAGCTAAGGTAGTACGAGTATCGTCGTCGTTCCTTATTAGGTAGAAATAGGAAGAGTTAGTACTAAAACAATACGTATCGAGTCTTATAGCTAAGGCGCGGGTTATATAGCTAATATATACGTACTAGCGCGCTTTCTAGTTCCTATTAGCGATAAAGGTTATTATACGCTTATTAGCTTACTATTTAGATCGTACTTTATCGAAGGGAGAGGAGATATACATAGAGAAGCGTAGTATAGTCTTCTACTTAGTCGAGCTCGAGGTATTCTTAATTATAAAGCTAATTAATATAGTTTCGCTACTACTTATTTAATATATTCTAGAAATCGCCTATAGATTAGACCTTACTAAGGGAAGGGAAGGAAAGGGTTCTTCGTCTTCCCTTCCCGCTAATATTAGGAAGGGGAAGATAAAATAATATATAGTCCGGCTGGAAATTGCGGACGCTAGGAAGGAAAGGGGAAAGGGAAATTGCAGGGAAGACTAGCACGGCGACTAGTACGGTGTACAGACAGGCTAAAATTATAAAGTAGAGCTAGAAAGATCTTAAATGTAAGCACTAAAAGGTTAATTCATTTAGCTATTAGTATATAGGCAAGTGCCGGGTATCTCGATCGAAGCGAAGAAGGTATAGCGCTAAAGAACTATCTACTTATCGCTATTGCTATCGTCGGCGCCGTCCTCGTCTAGAAGAATAACTAGTCTCTTCTTCTTCGTAGGAACGACCTCCTTCTCCTTACCCTTACCCTTTCCAAGCGAACCTAACGGCCTACTAGCCCTAACCGTAAACTCCTTCTTCGCTATACTATACAAAGACGGCGTGTAGTACTTGTCCGGAATCGACACCTATAAAGCCTACGCCTAGAGTTTCTTAAAGTCCTCTAAAGCCGCTATGTCCTTCTCTATTAAGGTGCCCTTTAATAATCTATATAGCTAGTCCGTATCCGACTCCTTAATAAAGCGACTAGTGCGAATAGTTATAATCTTGCCTACCTCTGTATTAAATTAGTACATATATTAAATAATTTCTATCGAAAGTTAATATACTTACGAAGTAGTGCGCGATATAGCCTTTACTAACGGCCTAAAGAAGCACCGAAGTATCCCTCGATATCCTCTTCTTAATTAAACTAACGTCGAGTAAGATCTCCTTATTTAGGCGGTCGAATAGCTTGCGAGTACACGCGAAGTACTTACTAGCTACCTAGACTAGAGGGAAGAGGGCCTATCTAACGAGCTTGTTACTAGTGCCTATTTATTATTAGCTCAATCCCGACTAGCACGGGGACTATTACGGTGTAAATATACGGCGCTTGCGGGGAGTCTTTCCGGCTAGTCGCTAAAATAACACCTTCTCTCTAAAGCGAGTTCTGCGGTACTAATAGGGGCTATCGGCGAGTCTAGATGAAGTACTAGACTTCTTCTTCTTCTTTACTACTAGCTAATTTAGGGCTAGTAGTCTTATAGCTCTAGTCTTCTTAAAGGCGCTCGTTAGCCTCTTCCTCGGCGTGTTATCTAGTCTCGTTCTCTTCGTTTTGCCTATAATGTCTCTTCGATTTGCTTATAATTAACGGCGATAAGGGCGATTTCGAATTGTTAGTGTAGGAGGTTTAGACGAAAGGCGAGCTCGCTATTAAAACATTAATAGCGAGCTCGTAACAGTTAGTATAGCAATATAGGGCGGCGGCGAGCTATCGCTATCGTTAGTATATCGAGACCGTAGGTAGTAATATAGAGAATATATACTAGCTACCGCTATGCGTATATTAAAGAGCCGACTAAGAGTTAGTAGTAGGGGTGTAATAAAGGGAAGAGGATTAAGGTTGCTAGTAACACCTTTATATAGTGTCTTAGCCAGCGACAGCTTGCTCCTTCCTTTACCGAAGTCTTACATATAATGCCTATTAAAGCGAAGACAGGAGTAAGCCGTAGAATCGCTAATTAAAGAATATAAGGGCCCTAATCAAAGTATATAAGAGCTAGCGTAGTAGTCGTGCTAGTCCGAAGCCGAAATACTAGCACTACCGTAAATCCCTAGTATAGTAATACGGTAAGCTCGCACCGAAAGAGTAAACTTATACCTAGGGGACGGCGTAATCGAGGAGTCCCTTAGTAAAGAAGTAGGCGGAGTAGTTAGGACTTGAACTCGGTATATATCCGTAGCGATAGGGTAGGTATAGTAGCCGGCGTAGAAGGATTCGATAAATATATAGATAGACACATTACTAGTAGCTTTTAGTAGTAGTATATTTCGAGACAGTCCTCGTAATAGCTTACTATATACGCTTATAGCTAGAGGCTATTAATAAAGAGAAGCGACGCCGGCCTCTTACGACCGAGACTAGAGATCTAGTCGATACTAGTAGTAATATATCCGAAGTTAGTACTAGAAGAGGTCTATTAAATATATAATAAAGAAACGATCTATTAGGCCGACGAGATTAGCTTTAAGCCCTACGAGAACTAGAGAGATACCTTGTAGTAGGCGAGTATAGAGGTAACCGATATTCGAGAGGTAGTATTTCTTCGCTATACTTTAAGGTCTTGTCGCTATACTTTAAAAGTCTTGTCGGAGCACAGATGCGGAGGGTAGTCTAGTACTAGGGATGTCGTCGATATTAGAGCTAGGCCCTCGTAGGTAGGAAGTCCGTACTAGTTATACTAGTCTTAGGAAATAAAATCTTAAGCGGATAGTAGACTTATCCGCTTACCTCTATACTAGTAACTTATCTATTAGAAGAATCTTATCTCGTAGTGTTTGTACGAGCCTTATATCTCTTTACTAAATTGTTACTCTTTTTATATGCAATACAAGATTAAGACTATATTTAAACTCGCGGACGAGGTGCGCCTCGGCGGCTTCTTGTAAAGCGAACAATACGTTAGACTAGAAACGTAGGTTATATCGAAACGTAGCGGCTACTTCGCGAATAAGTCGTATAAACGATATCCGAGGAATAATAAGATCGTAAGTCTTTTGTATATATCGAATCTCACGTAGAGCGACTATACCTAGTTTCTATTTACGCCGGCCGGCTAGAGCTGTGCCTATTAATTTCTTGCCTTTAAGGGGTTTTCCGAATCGTCGAGTCCTTCGCTTTGGAGTGCTACTCTAGTTAGGTACTATATATCGACCCTTCGTCGGCGTGCGTTTAGGCTTTAGCTTCGATAGTGTCTTCCTCGCCGGAGGTCGTTTTTAGGCTAGTGTTACTAGAGCTTAGCCTATATTAGGTAATAGTAGAGGTATTATAATACCTACCACCCTCTTCGTTCGAGCTAGCCGTCGATAATACGTAAATATCGTGTTAATCTACGTTAAAATAGAGACCTAGTTAAAGGGTGTGTTAATTAAAAGGAGATAGAAGAAAGACGCGTCGACGAAGGCCTATTATAATAATACGGTCGAGCCTATACGGTAGAGGTCTATATACTATATGCCGTAGTAGTTAAACTCTCGTATAGCCGATCCAATCGTTACCGAAATTAATATTACTTAGATATAGGTAGAGCCTAAAGTATGTGTAGAGATCTGGCCGAGCCGGCTAAGCCTCGCTAGATAAGACTAGTACGGCGACTACTACGGCTCCAGATTGCTAAGATCCTCGAGATTCGTGTTTTGAATGTATACCGAAATTCGTAGAGGTTGTAACTAGTAGGAGGGACCTTCGAATCGATCGTAGCACTTCTCGAGTAGTACTATAGGCTATATTAGCTTCTAGATTATCCCGGCTACTACGGGGATTATTAACGTCTCGATATACTTAACTCGCTCGTAATCTTTCGTCTAGTCGATCTATCTACCGCTTTCCTCTTTAGAGAGTTACTTAGTACTCTAAAGGGCTAGCTCGGAGTCTTATAATAGCTAAGGAAGTCGTTCCTTCGGTTAGTTACTAGCTTACTTCCTATATTAACTACCTACGATCACAAGCTTCCTAACACTATATTAGTGCCTTCTTCTCGCTTCCTATCCTCTTCTTCTTCTTTATTATCGATAACCTCGATATCGCTATCGAAGAGGTGTCGTCGTTACTAGGGGTCTATTACCTAGTAACGGCGGTATTAATATAGCGACGCTAGCGAGTTTAGGCGATAATACGCCTTTCCTACGTATATCTTCGCTATTTACACTAGTATCGAGCCGCTCGTTTATACACAAGTCGTATATCAATCGCATCGCTACCCGTATACTCGAAAGCTATTATAGAGCGCGACCTACCTAAGAGAATAAAGCGAGAGAGATCCGAGTCGCTAGCTACGCTATAGAAGCGTGTGAAATCTAAGGATAAGACGCCTTTCCGTACTACGCTATAGTAGCGAAAGCCCCTAGAAGCGAAGTCTAAGAAGCCGAATACTATGAGAGAGAATAAGCGCCGTATAAACCGAGCTCCGAGATAGGAGGCTATTAAGAAAGCGCGTGCGAGTAAGCGTTTAGCTATTAGCCGTCTCGAGAGAAATAAAGACTACCTCGCGCTATCCCCCGAGTAGTAGGCCCGCGAGTTAAGCGCGAAAATAGCGGTTTATAACTAGAGGATCCTATATGTTAAAAATCCTTTAGCGGCGTGCTAGTCGTACTAGTTAGGATCTAGACTAATAGTGTATGTAGTGCGGCCTAGTAGGCTACCTACCCTAACCCGATAGATGTTAATAATAAGCTAGAGAGCGAGGAAGAGTATGTTTCCGGTAGTAGTATATTCCATTGTAGTCTTGAATATAGCTAACCATGTACGCAGTAAGCTCTAGAAGGTGTTTAAGAAGAAAGGATAGAAAGCCGCTAGGGATATAATATAAGTTTAAAATCTTCCTTAGTAGCGTACTAGTCCGTACTAGTCTAAGCTAGAGCTAACGAAATACATAGTATATAAAGCTATCCGATCGATAATAAGGATATCGACGAGCTCTTCGAAAACACTAATAATAAAGGATAGCAAGACCCTATAGAAGAGGCTATTAATAAAGAGCTCGATAAGTTCGGCGAGACTAGCGCCTACTACACCGTTATTTTCTAGGAGGCTAATAG
>NHNW01000107.1:0-29789 GCA_002786025.1 Zasmidium citrigriseum | reverse complement strand
CTATAGCCTATCTTCTATCTTAATCTTAGTATCCTTATTTTTAATATATAGGTTATCTTCTATCTTAATAGTAGGGGCTACTTAGCTAAGGTTAGGATATAGCTATTATACTAGTATATTAAGGTACTAGATATATTTATAGGAGAGGTATACTTTATATATAAAGTAGATATAAAGGAAGAGAATTTAGATAGTAAGAAATTTAGCTTTTATACTAGGGAAGCTTACTAGGCTACTAGGTTTAGTATAGATATATATAGGGATCTATAGAAGGTTTAAACTTAAATTCTAGTAAGCTTAATATAGCCGTAGTTACTTAAACCTTAATATATAGTAATAGCCCCTAATATAGGGCTTATACTTAACTTTAGGACGCTAAGAGGAGCTATATATATATTAAATAAAAGCTATTAGAGGCTATAAATCCCTATAAATATAAACGGTTCTAACTTAAAGGGCTAGATAAGTTTCTATTAGTATCTATAGCGCTATAGAGAGTATGTCTATAGACCTCTTTCTATATAACTAATACCTACTAAGATTTTATATATATCTTTAGAGGCTTATAGCTATCTACTAGAAGAGAGCTATTCTATATAGTATAATAATATTATTTTACGATTCTAAATTAATCTATATTCTTGTTTTTAATACTAGCTTTATAGTATAGTTATATTAAGATTTCTATACTAGGCGAAGTATAATTATATATTTTAGTCCTATTTAGGTTACGTAAGATAGGGATATCCCTACCTTACGTAATAAGCTACTAGTTTATATAATATATATATATTAATAGATAAATATTATAGGGGTTATAACTATATACTATTACTCTAGTAATTAGTTAAATACCTTCTTTTAGTAAGGATAGTATATATATATTATAGTACTATATTATATATAAATCGACGAAGATAGTTTAATAAGTATAATAGAGTATCGAGCTCTAGAGGTATACCTACCTTATATTAATTACTCTCTACGTATTACTTATAATATAACTATATTATAAGACCTAGTAAAGGCGCTAGTCTATTATTATCCTATATATTTTATACTATTACTTTAGTATATAATAGAGTATACGACAAAAAAGAGAGTTAGATATCTAAGATTTAGTTACGTAAGGTAGAGATATCCCTACCTTATATAACCTAAATAGAAGATTAGGGGCCTTTATACTATAAGTCTATTTACTAATCTACTATAGAGGCTTTACGTAGTAAGATTTAGTTATATAAGGTAGGAATATCTCTACCTTATATAACTTTCTAGGCTATTAGAGGGCTTTATACTATAAGTCTATTTACTACTCTATAGTAGACGCTTTACGTACTAGTCTATTTCCTATCTAACTAGTTAAAGTATAATATAGTCTTTCTAGCCTATCTATCTAGACTACGCGATTTAATACTATCTCCTAGGCCTATAGATATATCCTTAAGGTAAGAGCGTAGTTAGAGTAGATAAGCTAAAAGAGTCTTCTCTTATTTAATTAGGTATTTAGGCTTATTTCGCTTCTATAGTATAGTAGTAATAACTATAGTTTAACTCCTAGGCCTAGTATATAATATTTTCTCGACTAATACTAGGGAGAAGATATTACTACTTTTTTTATCTAGGCTAGGGATAGTAGTCTAGAAAACCTTTAGCCCTATCTTTCCTTTTTATTTTAATATATCTCTTTATCTATTATAATAGCTATACTTATATTAGGTAGTATTTTTCTTACGTAAGTTAGAGTTAGAGGCTTATCTATACTTTATTTTAAGGTTTATATTATTAAAAAGCTATAAATTATAGTAAGATTAGAGATTTAGCCTAGATAAAACTACGTATAGCGTAGTATTAATATATAGTACTTAAGACCCTTATCTTAAAGAGTTTAATTTTAATAAGAGAAAGACTAATATAAATAAAAACTCGGCTAAGGTATTTATATAGTATAGAGTATTTAAATAAAGGTATAAAGTAACTAGATAACTAGTTCTATATCTATATCTAGCTAGGATATAATATATATAAAGTAGGGCTATCCTAACGTAACCTATTAGTACGTTAGCTAAGTTTTAAGTATCTTAATCTAAATTTACGAGTATCTATATTTATAATACTAGTATAACGTAGCTAAAATACGGGTATAACGTAACTAAAATACGGATACTCGATTATAAAATACGGGTATAGAGTATCCGAAATACGGGTAGTAAAGTCTAAAATATAGGTACTAGAATCTAAAATACGGGTACTAAAATCTAAAATACGGGTACTAGAATCTAAAATACGGATACTAGAATCTAAAATGCGGGTTTAAAATACGACCTAACGATAAAATACGTAATTTAAAATACGACCCCGTAATAGAACTTACCCGCGTATAGTATATAAATTACGTAAGGCGGTTTATAAAGTACGACCGTATTACGGGGGAGCCTTAATAATAGGGTAAAATTACTTCCGCTAGGTACGAGGATCCGATATAAGAATACTAGGTAGCGACTCTCTACGCTAAGGCGACCCTCGATAATTATATAAAGATCTCCTACTATATCCTCTTCGTAGTCGTTTAGTAGTCGAGGTTAGAACGTATTAGATAGCTATATAGGGTTCGAGGCCTACTATAACGTCTATTCTACGATAACTACTTATAGTACTTAGATATTATAAGCTAGGTAAGAATCGATAGTAAGTCTATAGTCTTTATATATTTTCTAGATACGCTTAAGGTATTAAACGTACTATATAACTTACTAAGGCGCTATAATAGACGTTAGAATATAATAATTAAGAATAACTAAGTATAAAATAACTAGCTAAATTTCTATTAAGATACCTCGAGGGGGTATAATATCTATATAGCTAAATACTCTATAGTATAGTAAAGGGTATATAAAGGTCTATTACGATTCGATAGTATATATATATAGGTAGCCCTAGTATAACTATAGTATAGATAGCCCTACTTCTTATTAACTAGTAGAATATCTACGACCTAGGGATATTATAATAAGAAGCGTATACGTAGCGAGTTTATAAATATAAGGTACTAGAGTATTATAGCTTAGAATCTCTATAGCGTATAGGCTAAGTAATTAGATAAAGAGCTAGATAGTATCTACGACTTAAAAAAGCTAAGCGACCCTAGTACTTTTAAATATAAATACCTAGGAGCGGCGCTTTAATAAGATAGTAAGTATACTATATAATAAAGTCGATAGGTATAATACTACCTAGTAAGCCTACTCTATTACTAGATTATATAACGGTTCGAGCGGCGGTTCTATAAGCTCGTTTAGCGTCTATATAGTATTATCGTTAATATATAATATAAGGTACGATACTTATAATACCTCTATATATTACTCTCTAGTATAAGGTAGGAGGTATAGACTTAACTGCCTAACTACTATCTCGTATCGGATAATACTATTATAATCTATATATTCGTCTAGTCGCCGAAAGAATAATATAGTACTAGGAGGCTATATAAACTACTAAGTAGCTAAGTAGCTAAAGTATATAGAGAGTAGGCGAATAAGTAGAATACTAGTCTTTAAGATAGCCTATATACTACTATAATATCTTATAATAACTATAATATTAATATCTACGACTATAGTATTAGTAATAGAGTATTAAAGCTATCTATAGCGGACGTAGTCGTTCGATATAACTAGTATATAGGCGAACGGGTAAAAATATAGGTATCTATAGATAGTTAATCGGACGAACTTATTCTATATAAAAGTAGCTCTAGACTACTTAAGGTAGGCGGTATTTACTCCTAAGATAGTAGGTCTAAAGTCGTAGTAGTATCGAACCCTATTAGTAGTATTATCTATAAGTATAAGAGAGTATTTATAAAGAAGATATAACTCGAGTATATCTAGTTAGAGCTTAGTAAGTAGTTAATCGAAAGTAAACGATAGTATACTTATATTATCGATAGTAGAGAAGATAGGTAGTAATAGGAAGATAGATAAAGTAGTAGTATAAAAATAATATAGTATAAGGAATAGTAATAAGGATACTAGTCTACTATAACGTAGGGGTTAGAAGATTTATATAAGTCGAAAGTTCGGTTTAAACTAACTTCTAATTTAACCTAAAGGTTTTCTTAAGTATATACTATATTCGCTATCTAGCTATAGTATAATTAAATATAATAACTAATTAAGATTATATAACTCGATCTATACTATACTAAGGAGAAAAGAGAATAAACTAGTTCTATTTATACTATAAGCCTACCCTCCTCTATTAATTAGCCTCTATAATATAGCCGATTAATAAGCTAAGGTATTTAGACTTACTACCCTATACGAGCTATAAGCCTATAACCTTATCGACTAGGTCCTAGTATCTAGCTACCTCCTTTAAAGAAGGATAGGTAGCGAGCTTATTATTACCGAACTTTATAAGGATAGCCTTCGTATACTTCTTAGTATTCCCTAAAGTATTATAGACTATTACTTTATCGAATACTACTAGCTTTTACTAACCTATTATTATATTAGCGATACTTAGTAAGGTTAATAATTAAACTAAACTTACGCCTAGTAGTTTAGTTTAAGTATCTATTAGACTTATACCTTCTTATACCTCTAGTTTAGTACGTATAGCGCTAGCTATAGAATTACTACCTAGCGGATCTAGTACGACCTCTAGCGGCTTAGTATCTTTAGTTAGTAGAGTAGTAGTAGTAATAGCCGCTAGGGTAAGAAAGGCTACTTTCTAGACCTAGGGTATAATCTAGGTTAGAAGGTCTTACTTATTATCTACTATAACCTTCTAAGCTAACTAAGACTATAGGATAGTATCGAGGTAATTAAACGTAGAGTCTTAGCGATTATAGTTATTACCCTTAGTATTAGGCTTAGATAGCTTATTAACGTCTATCTTATCTAGACTATCTATATTATCTAGAGGCGTAGGGGTACTTATAATAGTAGGAGTAGGACTACCCTTAGTACTAGGAGTATTAGGCGGTTCGTTCTAATTAACTTCTATAGCGTCTAGATTAGTTGTAGGTTTAGTAGTAATAGGATAGCGATAAGAGCCTTTACTAGTAAGGATAATATTATCTAATAGGAGCCTAAGCTACTTATATATATAGGTATTAGGCGTATAGCTAGTAGCGCGCTTATATCTCTCGATAGTACTAAGAATATAGTTAGAAGGCTCGGTAATATAAATAGTAGCCTAGCGGAGAATATCTATAAATAAGTTAGTATAATTTCGTAAACGAAATACTAGGTAGTAATTCGTTTTTAGTTTAAAGACTTACCGCCTATACTAATACTATACGCCCTATAGATAATAGACTTCGTAATCTTCTTAGCTACCTATATATAAGCCCGCTCTACCTTTATAGGGTTCTTAATAGGTTTAGGCTTAATAGTAACGATCTCGCGCTAGTAGAGCTAGGAGGGTAGGTACGCTACCTAGGTAGTAGAGTCTTAGGTAGCCTCCTTATACTTAGCTTTATTAGCCGCGATCTATACTATTATCTTATTAGCGATAGTACTACTAAGAAAGAGATAGAAGAGGATCTCTTTAGGGACGAGATTCTTCGCTATAGAATCCTCTTTATTACTCTATTTAGATATATAGGTAGATTATATACCGAATAGATTACGGATAAGGGTATTAGCGAAGATACTACGAACCTCTTTTATATATAGTATCTTAACGTTAGCGCGACTACTAATATTAGCGGCTATAAGCTCGAATTCGCGTCGCTACTAAGAGTCGAGAGAACTTATTACTTTCTCTATAATATTATTATAGACCTTAGTCGTAGCCGAGACAATAATATAGAAGCGATCTATATACTAGGCTAGAATAACTTAGTCGAAGGTCTCGTTAGTAGTAAGATTATAAATAATCTACTTAAAGAGCTAACTAACGTAACTAGTACGTCTAGCTTACTAGAGGGAGGATATCGCTAATATAGGATCGATATTAATCTAGATATATCTACCTACTTAGAGGTTTATTAACTCCTAAGCGCTAATAATAGAGAGGAGGATAACCTTAACGTTCGGATTAGTATTAAAATCGATTTCGGCCTAGACGCGCTTAGTATTCTTCTTACTCGTATAGATAATAACGGTTTTAAGCTAAAGGACGTTAAGAAGAACTTCTATCTATATAAGAGTTACGGGTTTAGTAGCCTAGATAATAACCTTCTCCTTCTTCTTAAGGATATAGTATCGGAGTAAATAGACGATTATATAACCCTTAACGGAGGTAGAGACGAGCTAGCGGGCTATATCGAGACGCTTAGTTAGTACTAGGGCGTCGAGGTCGCCCTTAGTCTAAGTATAAATAAACTAGAAGCTATTAAGCTTCTTAGTAGCCCTAGATAAATATTAGACTATAAAACCTTCTAATCTAAACTAAATAACCGGACGGTAATTTAGTTAGATATTAACTTACTACTTATATACTTCCTTTACTCCTATAGCGACGCTATAGATAGTAAATATATTAAGGCGTAGGTTAAATAATACTAGCTAGAGGCGGCGACGCTTAAGGTTAATAATACCCTCGTCGTCGTCTTTATCTTCTAATATATCGTCTTTCTCTTTCTTACGATAGGGCTTAAAGGTATCGACTATCTAGTTCTCCTTAGCCTCCTTAATTAACTCCTTAACTTCTACGTATAGCGACCGCTAATAGGACCCTATATAGAGTTTAAGCGTCCGGAATTTATATAGTAGGATTTCGGTACTAAGAGTAATAGTTTAGCCGCCTACTTAAATTACCTAACCCTTAGTTTAGCGTAAGATAAAAAGCGAGTAGATAATTAGTAGTACATTAATACTAACTCTAATATCGAGAGTATTAGCTTTAGACTTATATACTTCGCGGAAACGCTTAGGATCTAGAGCGCGAATATATTAGTAGAGTTCCGCCTTTAGAACCTTAGAGATATCGTAGCTATATTTCTTAGTAAGTTACGTATATAGCGAGGTATATAATAAGAGTAGTAGCTTAGTATAGTCGTTAGCGATATCTAGGATATCCTTAAGTACCCTAAACGTAAAGCGGAGAATACTATATAGATCGCGAATAGAGTTCTTAGCTAGTATAGCGGAGATTATAATAGTCTTTACCTTAAACTTATAGAGGTAAATACTCTACTTACTACTAGGGGACTTTACGTAATAGGCCTCGTCGATAATTAGGTATCTAAATAGATCCTCGGGAATCTAGAGTATAAAAGAGGTAATCTTAGTATTAAGTATATTTATAGTATCCTTAAGCTCGGCGGGAGCCTTAATATCGAAGTCGTCGTCGAGGTTAATAGGTTCGTCTTCGATAAGCTCTTCGATAATCTTACCCTTACTATCGCTATCGTTAGCGGATTACGACTTTTCCTTAGACTCGTTAGAATTCTCGACGACGGCTATACTTAGAGCGGTACTCTCCGCGGTCTTCTTCTCGTTAGTCTTCTTTAGCTTAGGCTTCTTTACCTTCGTCTTTAACTTCTTACTACCCTTAATATTAGATTTCTTACGACGCGAGACTTTACGTTAAGTAACGGTTAGAGGATTAACGCTAGATAGACCTATAATACGTAAGTAAAGGCCTTAGTAGGTACTAATAATTACGGTTTAGGTAGTCTAGTAATTAGTAGTATCTAGGCCCTATATATACTCTATAAGACCTAGTACCTTCCTAGTAATAGCGACGTCCTAGTAAGCTTTATAGTCTTTAGATATACCTATAGAGTAAAAGGTCTTAAGTATAATATTACGCTTCGGGTTATTAGTTTAGAAGTACTTATTATAATCTCTCGTCTATATACCTAGTACTAATAGTAGAACGTAGACTAGGGCTAGTTTATAGACTAGGTAGAGGCTAAGCTTAACGAGCTCCTTAGATAGTTTGTCGTAAGTAATATTATCTTTAATATCTATACTATTCGTTAGTATTAAACTTTCGAAATCGAGCTAAATTACTAGCTAGCGATTCGAGTACTAAATTACTAGCTAGTAATTCGTTTTAAACTTACGTCTAAGGATTATATTAAGGTCCTATTCTATAGGAAAGGGGTTTTTATCCTTATCTTCGTCGAGTTACGCCTAATCCTTTAGGATCGGGTCTCTAATAAGGGGAAGGTAGTCTTCTACTATAGTAATAATAATCTCGTCTTAGAGTTTGTCGAATTTCTTCTACTACTTTACGATCTAGCGATCGATTAACTTAGCGCGGTAGAGTAATAGTACGAATACCTAGATAGTCTTTCCTATACTAGTATTATTAGCGAGTAGATAAGCCTCGATTATAGAGTCGAGTATCTTAGATATCTAGAAAGTACTAGAAGGCTACTATAGTATTAACGCTATACTATAGATTATCGTAGTAAAGTCTTATTAGGTTAGTAGATTAGGCTTTAGGAGGCTAAAGGTAACTTTATATCTAAGGGCTATAGTAGAGTCTTCGAATATAGGTAGCTTTATAGAGTACTAATTAAATAAGTTCTATAACTCTAGAAACCTCTACTTCTAGGCGTCGGTACCCTTAAGTAGTACGGCGCTAATCTTAGACTTATTATAGGTAATAGCGTAGTCTTCGACTAGTAAGGCTTAAACCTAGGCTTCTTACTCTACCTTAGTCTTTACCTTTACCCCTAGGTCGTCTATTATAAGTATATCGAAGAAATCGTCGTTCTAGAAGAGCGGATCGTTAAAGAGAATCTCGAGGTTATCGCTAACGTACTTAAAGACTATATTCTATATATCCGAATCGAGCGTATTAATATCGTTATCTAACGGAGTAGGATTCTCTTAGGCTTTAGTATTAGTCGCCTCTATATTCTTAAGCTCGTTAGGGCGCTATTTACTAGCTTTAGGACGCTATAGGTTATATAGCTAGTTACCTATAAACTCGAGGAGCTCGCTACCTATAATAAATACCTTAGAGGCCTTCTACTATTATCGTAGCTATATCTCCGTATTTATAGTACTATACTTATTTGCCTAGATAGGTAGTATAGGGGGCTTACTATATAAGCCGATAATACCGCTATTACGAGTCTCCTAGTTATCCTTATCGCTACGAGCCTACTACTCTCTCTTCTTAAGCTTATAGTATAACTATATTACGATAGTATAATAGATATCTTCGCTATAAAGGTTAAGAGCCTTCTCTCCTTAGCTAAAGAAAATATAGTCTCGCTTAGGGTCGCCTTTAGTAGAACTAGTAAAGATTCGCTCGATATTAGGAATACTAAATCTAGCTATATCTTTACGAATAATACGTAACGTAAATTATATAAGATATAAGTAGAAGCGGTTAAGGTTATTATTAGAGTAGGCGGTATAATTAGGCTCGTTAGTAGAGTCGACGTCTTTAGCGTAGATATAGCTATCGTCGATAGCCTAGAAAAGGTCGTAGAGGTAAAGCTCGATTTCCTTTCAAGTATTATTCTTATTAAGTATAGTAATATCGATCTCGAAGTTTTTCTAGTAAAGTAGAGAAATTAGTATTTATAATAAACTTAAACTAAATTACCGCCTAGTAGTTCGAGTAGCGAATTACTAGCTAGTATTTTAGTTTAAAGTTATAAAACTTATAGTAGAAAGGTCCTATAACTCCTTAATTTCCTTCTTAATCTACTAATAGAGCTCCTATAACTACTTAGCGTTATAGAGGTTAAGATAGCCTATAATCTAGTCGACCTTTAACTCGCTTATATATATATCGACGATATAGATACTATATTAACTACTTATTAGTATAAGCTTACCTTTCTATTTTAATCTCTTAATACGTTCTTACTTCTTAGCCTTAAGCTTAGGGAGGTTAATTTTAAAGTTCTCGAATTCGGTATTACTAATACTATCGATAGTAGACTTCGTATATTATTTCTTCTAACGCTTAGTAACTTTTAGTATCGCCTTTATAGCTAATATACTATTAGTATTCTTACGCTTCTTACTACTATAGCTTAGAGTCGCTAAGTATTTAGCGGCGCCGGAGATACTACTACGTAAAGATAGGCTAATAGAGCGAGATCGTAGCGTAGTAGCTAGCGTCGCTAGAGTATTAGGTAGGGTATCTACTATAGTAGCGAATATAGGAGGCTTATAGGTAAAAGTCGAGTATAGTAGTATTTATTCGTAGGATATAGTAAAGTAGCTACCGGATTAGTAATATAAGTAGGTATTAGAATTTCTAAAACCGAAACTAATTACTAGCCGAGAGTTCGTAGAAAATAAGAAGATAAGGGGAAGAGGTTATTATAAAGAGAAAGGAAGAGGGTACTAGATAGGTTTAAATATTCTAAGCTTAGGCCTATAGCCGATAATATCGTTACGACGCGATAGCGACGACATATTTACTCGCGCTACTAAAAGTACGTAAATAGGATTAGAATTTCGATTCTACTAGGAGTCGCTATAGAAAATAATAAAGTATATCCTAGGCTCGCTTCTAAAGTAAGGTAAGGTTACTTTAACTTATATAAGTAGCGCGCGCTAGCGCGGACGGCGAGAATAGCCGCTATACCTATATACTAAACTACTAGGCGGTAATTTAGTTTAGTTTACTAGCGAGATAATAAGCTCGCTATATATTAGTATCTAAATTTAGTATCTATATTTAGTTTATAGTAGGGTACCGCTAACCTAAACTATATCCTATTTACCTTTTATAATATTATAGGTTATTCGAGTACCTTTACTATTCTTTTATAATCCTTACTCTAGATATTTCGAGGAGGTTCGTTCTATTTATCCTTACTAGGAGGAGTAGAGTAACCCCTTAAGTTTTATATATAGCTTATAGACGCTCGGAGGTTTCGTAGTACTAGTAGTAATAGATAGCTAGGATATAGTTAGTAGGTAATATTTAGATTATATAGAGGGTAGAAGGTTTAGGTATAAATATTACCCGTTATACGATTAGGGAGGCGGAGTAAAGTTAGTAATAGAGTAAAACGAAGCCTATAGGGTAGAGTTAGGGTTAGTATAAGCTAGTCTAAAAGGAGATAGCTCCGTAGTATATAGCGCGGCAAGATACGTAGTTACTTCTAATAGGTAGATTATCTATAGCTCGCTAGCGGCCCTACTTTTATAAACTATAAGTAGTATTATAGTCGGAATTCTATACCTCGTCGAAATATCGCTTTCTACTTCCTCTACGAACGACTAAAGCTATAGTATAGTATCTTATTTATAATAGATAGATCTTATAAAAGTAAAGAGCGTAGACGTATAGTTATAAGTACTTAAAGGGCTAGAGGTCGAGAGAGCGCTAGGTTATCGCTACCTACTATACGATTAATCTACGTCCTAGCTAGATACGCTATAGAGACTCTATAGTAATAAGACGGAGGTAGAAGTCGTAAGAGAACTACTAGAGTACTATAGGGATAAGACGGAGGCGATAGCGTAGAGTATATCGTTAGTATAGCGATATATATAACTTTATCGTTCGTAGGATATATACCTAAATTCGGAGCTACGATTAGAGGCGGCGTTTCTTAATAGTCTAGAGTACTATAATCTAGTTAAGATTAACGTCGTAGTAGGAACGTTAGCTAACTTAGATTAGAAAGGAAGTCTATAAGTAATTATAGACGCTTAGGGAGGGGATTAGTTCGAAAGGATCCTAGCTAATATCCGTCCTTAGCTTCTAGCGGTATAGGTAGGATCGAAGCGGCTTTTAAGGGCTATCGCTAGTATATATAAGCGAGGCGTCTCGTTTATAGATATAGTATAAGGATAGCGAGAAGTATACTAGTAGCGGACGGACCCTAAAAAGCGACGATATAGTAGGAGTAGAACTCTATAGACACCTACGCTATTAGTAATAGATATAACCGAATATAACGAATCTATACCTCTACTAGATAGGATAGAGGTTAAAGATATAGATCTATTTCTAGATATTAAAAAGGATAGGTTAGAGTTAAAAGATATATAGGCGATATAGACGAGAGTATCTAGTAGAACTAGGCCTAAGCGGCGAAGAGGAGGTAGTATTAATAATAGGTCTCGACGGGTTAAGAGTAAGGTAGTATAACGATAAGACGGCGAGGGTACTAAGGATAGGTTACCGCTACCTAGTAGATAACCTCTATAGGTAAGGATATACGAGAGTACCTAGTTACTATACTATCTATATACTATACTTATAATACTATAGGAGTTTAAAGGGAGGTAAAGTATATATAACGTTTATAAAGAGACTATATCGGATATAATTACTTATATACTAAATAAGCCTTTATTAGAGGTATAGTTAGCCTTAGAAGCGGTTAACGACTATATCTATAATAGTATTAGTATAGTAGTTATAGATATAAGTCCTAGTTTAATATAACTTACCTATAATAAGTAATCTTTAGTCGTATTAATAGGGTATATCGGGGATAAATTAATAACGTAGGTAAGGCGTACCGACTAGAGTATATCTAAACTTCGATCTATATAATATAATCTAAACTCGCGGCTAGTAATTTAGTTATATATTCGCGTACTAGTTTTAGAGGTCGTCGTCGATAGGTAAGCCTATATCTACTTACTATTCTTATATAGTCTATATAGTAAAGTATAGGAGAAGGTTAGGTATACCTAGTTACTAGTTTTTCCTACCCTATTCCTATACGTTAATATCCGTATTCGGTGTATCCCGTTAGTCTTTTAGGCGAATAGAGAACTATATATAGTAACTATCCTTAGTAACCTATTTTATCGACGTCTCGCTAGGGTAAGGTAGTATCTAATAGTACTTAACTATCTCGCTATATAGGATATAGTAGAAATCGTCCTATCTAATTCGTCTATTCTTAAGTTTACTTAAGCCCGTATTAATATCGTCTAGTATCTTCTAGAATAGTTTGTTTTCCTAGTATTTACGCGCTAAGTCGTCGACTCTAAATAGTAAGTCTAGTATCTATAGTATACTTTTTATATATAATTTATTACCCGCTATTAGGTATATACTAGCTTAGAGGATATCCTAGAAGTATTCGAATAAAAACCCCTTATCGTATTCTAGGACCTAATCGACTAAGGTATCGAATATCTCGGCCTTAATACTAGTTAGTATATCCTAACGTAACTCCTCTAGGTATAGGTATATAAGCTATAGTAGTAATTAGTTTTACTTACGACTTCGTAGATTCGGTAGGTCTAGCTAGTAAAGTACTATATCTATCCGTATATAGACGTCGAAAAAGGCTACGACGCCTCTACTATAGTATAGGTAGCGTCGCTTTAATATAGTATTACTAAATATTATCTTCTAAGTAATATCTACCTTAAAGAGTACTTTCTACTAGTCGACTCGATACTCCTACTAATAGTATCTATATTTATCTAGCGTATTATAGAACCCTAGGCCGTAGTATCTCCTTAATAAGTAGCCTTCTCTACGAGAAATTTCGCGATAGCTCTACTAAAGCGCTAATTTAGGGCGTAGTTACTACGAGCCGATTATAAACCGAAGATAGCGTAAGAAGGTAGCTATAATCTTAGTATCTTCCTATCTCTACCGATTAGTTAGGGATCTCGCCTATATAAACTCGAACCCTATAGCGAACTTCCCTATACTACTACGAATAAACTATAGATATATAGATATCTTTATAGGCTATACGTACTAGGGATAGTCGTCTAGTTTAGTAGGATACTCTATCTAATCCGCCTTTAGATAATTTAGGATATATTAGAGGAGGATCTATAATACTCGGTACTTTTCGCGGATACTATATAACTTACGAGCGCTATTACTTAAGCTAGTATATAACCGCTACTTACTCGCTAGGTATATAGTCTCGATAGCCTTTCGCTAGGTAAATAAACCCCTAGGTAGGGTACTTATAGCCTTACGAATACTAAGGTCGATAGCTAATTCTTCTAATACGTTATTCTAGAAAGGGTATATTTTACTCGCGTCCTATACCTCCTTTATAGAGCTATAATATTAGCTATATATAAGCCTAGCGAGCCGTAGCTTCGATAGTTAGGTAGGTTAGCTAGTAAGTAAATAAGTATCGTAGAGGTAATTTTAATAATATAGACGAAATACCTCTATATCTCTCTTTAGTAGTCTACTATTATAAAGCTACTCGAGGTAGGATTATAGGTAGTATCTCTTCTATATATATACCTATAGTTCCTTAGACGCGTACTCTCGACTACTACGGAGATAAATCTCTTTCCTAATATCTACGTAGAATTAGGTAAGGTCGATATAGTAAAGGTCGATATAGTCTATAAGCTAGGAGGTAAAGTCTTTAATTATATCTACTAGCGTAGTACGTATACTATTCGACTTCTATTAGAGTTTAGTACCTTTAGTAAAGAGGAAGAGTTTAGGTTCTCGAAAATAGCCTAGGTCCTACCGCGATTCTATAATACCTTATATATTCTACTATATCTTATCTAGGGCTATAGGTTAGATATAGTATACGATACTCTATTTAGTCTAATAGCTACGAGTAGTGTCTAACTAACCTTTAACTTAACGTACCTTCGTATTCTTCTTTATATAGCGATAACTAGAAGGGAGGTACTAGGTATAGTAGGTAGAGAGGTCTTCCTCTATAGTAGGTATTAATATCTTATCTATCTAGGTAGTAAGCTATTTATATATTATAGCCTTAAATTTAGTACCGTAGTCGTTATTATAGGGTATATACGGAAATAGAATATAGAGCGATACCTCTAGCGCTCTAGTAAGCTAACCGAGAAGATACTAAGGTATATCTCGTAGGTTAGTCTAAGTACTCTAGTTCCTACCTCTAGTATCCTAGTTCTATCGATCGGTAGATATAGTAATATATATATTAGTTTATATATTCTACTTTATCTAATATATAGGTTAGAGCTCTAGGCTATTCTTATAAACTAATAGTAATATCGCGAACCTAAGGAAGCTATCGATATTAAAAGATATATTCGCGTTATTAGTATAGGTCTCTTTACTATAGATATAAATCTAGCGAGGTAACTAGCGGAGCCGCCCTTCTAGTAGGTTACTATAAAATAAGGATTACTAGTCGACTAGTATAGGAGGTATCCCGCTAATATTAGTAGGCTTTAAAAACTTAGCCTTATCGAGCACCTCTAGGAAGCTACTAAGGTCGAAAGCCTTACTAGGTTTAATATACTCCTCTCCCCTATATTCCCTAAGATAGTCTCTATAGCTCCGAGTATACTACTCGTTAGAGTAGCTATAGAACCCTTCTATAAGGTTCGATACTAACTTAGTAGTTACGTACTAGATAGCCTTATAAGTTTACTCGTCTATAGTTAGAGTAGGGGGTAGGTAGCGAGCCTAGCGGGGAGGTTAGTATTCTCCGTCTTCTAATAAGTCTTTATTTATAGGCGCTAGTACCTAAGGAACCCTCTATCGTCGAGGTCGAATAGACTTATCGGATAACGCCTTATTATCCTATTCGTCTTCGACTACGGGATTAATATATATAAACTATATAAATAGTCTTTACTATTACTAAGATAGGGAGTTACTAGGAATAGACTAGTCGCTAGTATTATTTATTCGGTAATCGTTTAGTATCTATATCTAGCGATAAGACTAAAGGGAGTAGGTATAAGAAGGATATCTACTCTATAATACTAGGTCCCTAAAGCGTATAAATAGTCGTAGGATTAGGTCTAGAGTAGGCGAGTATAGAAGTAGTTTAGGTAACTATTTAAAGTTATCTTTAATACTCTTATAAGGATAATTAACTTCTAGTAACGATAGGGTTAGATTATCTACGAAAGGTAGCTTATATTCGTATCTAATATCGTTAGCGTAAGGATTTATATCGCGATCTAGTAATCTCTAAAGGAATCCTTAGGAAGATTCTTTATCGCTATCGCTAGTCTCGCTACTAAGCTATTAAAAAGAACCTAGCGAGTTATTATCGACTAAGCGATTAGGATCTTCCGTAGTAGGTACTTATAATATATTATCTTCCTTAGGTTCTTCTATACTCTTATACGACTTCTCTTCTTCTAACGATATTAGCTCTCGCGATAATATATAGATAGCGTCGTAGGCGTTAGGGATAGTACTAGTCTACGCGTATAACGCCCCTAAGCCTAAATTAGCTCTAGTCGTTTAATTTTCGATCTAAATCGTCGCCTAGTAGTTTAGTTCGTTATTCGGCGAGGAAGGTAGAGTATTAGGGTCTATAACTATATTAGTATTAGTACCTCTAAGTCTCTATTTAGTTAATACTCTTATACCTTCTCTATCCTAATCGAAGTCCCTATCTTCTCTAACTAGAAGTACTTAGGATAGGTCGCGTATATTAAATATATCTCTATCCCTATCCCTATATATATCGAGTATATAGATTCTAGTTTCGACGGGCGTTAGTTCTACTTCCTTATTAGTAACTAATAGCTAGTTAACTATAGCCTCCTATAGTCTCTCTTTCGCCTTTACCTACGATTTCGCTATCCGTTCGCGTTAGTTTACGAGTTTATTATCGATTTCTTTAATACTAGTAAGTAGTTTCCTTAGCCGCCCGTATTTAGAAGTAGAGGAGGACTTAGCTATTAGGTAGTAGGTTTAGTAGGTTTTAGTCGTAGCCTAACGCTTTAGTCGCTTCGGAGGTATTCTTATAAAATATATAACTAGATCTAGTAATTTATATATCGCTTATACGAGTAGGTATTCTAGGTAAGACGAAGTATAACTCGCTCTAAGGAGAGCGACTTAAAGTATAGAGAGCTTAGTATTCCTAGCGGTATTTCCTATATATAATACCTTCTTATACCTTTATACTATACAAAGATCTATACGTAGTAAACGGATAAATCTATCTATATACCCGATACGAACTTACTCGTACGTATAAATACGATATACTAAATAGTAGCCTATCGGGTAGATAGATATATTCGTACGGACTTATAATATAGTAGTAAGGAGAATAGCGGGCGCGATTTAGGAGCTACCTACTACCCGATAAACTACCTACTCTTTTTACCCTTCTCCTATAGTAGTATACTTAGGTCTATATATATTATTAGACCTCTACGACTATATATCTATTACTATATCTAAATAACTCGTACCTAGGTAGATAGTAGTAGATAAAGGTCGTGTTCCGAGCGACTTATAATATCCTTAGTATTACTAGGCGTAATCTAGAGTACGAGTATATAGTCGTAAAGTTAACGACTATATACTACGCCCTATACTACTAAAGATATATTATTCGTAGTCTCGACGAGCTATATTAGCGACGTACTTTCGAATAATACTATATATATAGTATATATACGATAAGGTTCGTAGTATATAGAATTATAATATCTAGGTAGTAGATTTATAATAAGCTTAGCGTTCCTAGGCGTAATCTACGACTTCGGCTTTAAGACGATAACTTTAATAGCCTCTATAAGGTATAGTAGGGAAGTATACGGCTAGCTAAATACGTATTACGGGTATATAAGATACGCTCTTTCGAATATAATAAAAATCGTAGCGAAAGAGCGGTAAAAATATCTAACCTCTAACCTAAATTCGGGTAGTAGAGTAGGCGGAATCTAATATCCTTAGATCCCTTACTCTAGAGGTTATAAAAGACTAGATTATATTTAATAAGGCCGTCTACGCTATATACTCTATAAAGACTATCTTTAAGAAGGAGTTTATACTATAAGCCGATAAGTATAAATACTTTAACCTAACCTCTAATACTAGGAGAATATAACTAAAGGTACTAATCTAGATATATAATAATATAGTCGTAACTAGTATAGCTACGTTCTACTACGACTAGATAGCCTATATAACGATTACTAATAAGATTAACGATATCTCTATTATAGCCCTACTACTATAGAAGAAGTATATATTAACCTTCTACCTTAGCTAGGAGTATAAAGCGATAGTAGAGAAGTATATCTAGATCCTTACCTAGACTAGTAATAAAGTACGCTAGATATTAGCCCTACCTAAGGATATTATATTTAGAAAGAGTACTAAGGTTAAGTATACTTATACTAAGGCTACTAGGAATACTACTATAGTAGCGGATAGGCTCTATAAGGCTATAATTAAGCTATAGAATAAGTAGCGGAGGTTACGTATAACCTTTAGTATCCTAGCGCTAGTACCTCTAATCGATTAGAATCTAAGTTAGCTACTCTTATAGATAATTAAGGAATTAAGCTAGTAGAAGGTACTAGATAAATCGCTACTAGCCGAGTACGTTAACGAGCTATATAAGAGCTCTCCTAAGCTATAGTATATTATTAAGGAAGTAAAAGGGTATATACGACGCTATAAAGAAATTATCTATATAAAGGATAATACTAGTAGGAGTAAGATATAGAACGTTATATTCTATAATAAGCTTATTATCGCTAGCGATAAGCCTATCCTAGCCTTCTATATACTATTAGTCCTCTATAAGTACTTTCGTAAATAATATAAAGACCTACGGTATTTACTCGACTAAGCTATTTAAGCGCTCTATTAGAGAAGAGATAGTAAGCGCCTAATAAACGGCTTCGAACTTATCCCTAATACCGACCTAAAGCCTAATATTTAGATTTAAGGCCTAGACGTACTTATCCTACTCTTAAAGGTCGCTAGAGTAGGTATTACCCTTAACTACGCTAATAATATTATTATAATCGACGTTAATAACGAAGCTAGCTACGACTAGTAACTAGTAGTATATAACTATCGAATTAGTTAGTAAGCTAATAAAGTCTACTTTATATAGCTACTAATAGCGACCTTTAATATCGAAACCTACCTCTTAGATACCTATAATAAAGGCGAGTAGATTACTTCGCGCCTTCTTAATAGTAGTAGTTATCTAGACGTAGCGAAGAGAGAGAAGTTAGAGGCGATTATAGTAATCGAATAGATAGGCGTAAAGGTAGTAGTTTACTAGATATAGTATATAAAAATATATTAAACGCCCTAAGTAAGTAGTTACTATTATAATACTTATATATACCTCTTCGCTACCCTTATTATATAAAATACTAGCTATTACGTTAATAGGTCTTATATATATACTAAGTAATATAGGCTATATTACTATAGTTTAATCTAACCTAGTATAATATATCCTAGACTAAAAAGTACTAATCTTCCTAGTTTTATACTTTATCTACTAATAAGCCTAATATAATAGTAAAGGTACTAACCCTATATATAATTATAGTAGTAATAGGCTCGTATACCTACTAAGTAAAAGGTACCTTTATTTAGCGACGTATTAGATTCCGTATTTACTAGACTAAACCTTAATACTATATCTATTTATACTAAACGCCGTTTCGCGCTATAGGAGTATAGCTCCTCTATAATAAAACTCTTAATCCCTAAATAACTAAATCCTAGCTCCCTCGATATAATTATTTTACGTAAATATTAGCTATACCTTATCCTTACGCTATACTCGTATAGGCTAAATACTATACTCTATATAGGATAAGTAAGTCTAATACGCCGCTAGCTATTATATAAAGCTATAAGGTATACTATAATTAGCTTAAACGCGCCTCTATAATATAAGTAATACTTACTTATAGCTTAGACCGCTAGGAATTAAAAACGGTAGATAGTATAGAAGGGAAGAAGCTTTCTAGCCTAAGGATAGGGTTAGTAGTATAGTTTAGGCCTAAGGTATTATACGCTAATCGCTAATAAACTCTATATTTCGAATCGCTAAAGATTAGGCTACTTTCGCTATAGTCGTAATTAGTATCTTTATAAATACTACCGCCCTATAGTACCTATTAATATTATTCGCTATTTTTAGCGCCTTACTTATCGAATAAATCTTTACGTCGATATAATACTAGCTAGCTAGACTATACTTTTACTATTAACGCTATATACGAGATATACGCTTAGTAGGAGCCTCGCTAGAGCTACTATAATAAGGCTATCGATATTTAGAAGGGGGTAGTTACGAGACTAGCTCTACGAGCGTATAGAAAGATTAAAAGCGATATAACGAGGATATATAACTCCTATCTCTCTCGCTAACTAAGTATAAAATATAGGCTATCTTCTATATTACTCTTATTTCTACTTCTAATACTATAATTCTCGTCTTTACTACTAACCCGCTTATTATATACTATTATAAACTATCTTACCTTAGCTACCTTTACTTATAATATCTTTCGCCTTTTTTATTCCCTTACTATAGACTAAGAGTAACGTAAGGATTAATACTAGCTATATAGCGAAAAATATAGGTAAGAGGTTTAAAAGGCTAGTAGATAGACTAGTACTAGTAGTAGGTAGTACTTACTAGGAAGAGGTAGAGATATTAGTAAAGGAGAGTAGAGAAGGCTAAGTAGAAGGCCTACTTAGTAAGTCCTAAAGGTAGGTATTTATAATACTAGCGAAGTAATACCGAGTAGTAAGATTAGAGGATAGTATAGAGATACTATAGTATAACCTAGCCTAAGAAACGTAATAGAAGTATCTATATATCGCCTTTAGGCCTAGCTTAGTAATACCTTAACTACTAGTTATATAGTTATCGCTAACGCCTTCTATAAGGGAGGTATAACTAGTATTAAGAGGAGGTAGGAACTATATTAATTTACTCTATATTTATTAGTCTAGAAAGCTAATTATAAATAGTCCCTATATCGCTCTCTACTATAGACGAGTCCTTTCCTTTAATAGCGAGGCCCTAGCGATCGTTAGCTAGCCTTATCTCTATTATATTATCTTCGCTATATCCTATAAGTAATACCCTCCTATTACTACTACCGCTATACCTAATTATACTACTATCTATATAGCCTCGCGCCTCTTCTCTATTACTATAACCTACTCTCCTCTTTATACCTTAACTACGACTAAAGCGTATACTACTAGTACTAGGTAGCTTTCTATAAGAATAGCGTAGTTATAAGGAGATATAGTTAGAATTACTACTACTAAGTAATAGAAGTAAAGATACTAAGGTTTTAGATATAGAAGAAAAGTTAAGCTTAATAGTAGGAGTAATCTACTATTAGTATCGATATATCGACTAGCTAACTAATTATAGGCTTACTAAGATAGCGTAGGTAGCTATAAGGAAGAGCGATAGGATTATATATAAGCCGATAATAGGTATACGAGAAGAGATAGTAGCTACGCTATTTATATCTAGGTTAAGTAGTATAGTACCTATAGCTAAAGAGGTAGCCTTATAAAAGAATAAAGGTATAGTAGATAACTCTATAGGCGCGCTAATAGATACTTATAGTACTATAGCTCTAATAGAGGCGTAAGAGGAGTCTATTATTATTATTAGTATTATACCTAAGCTAGGCTCTAAAGATATATCTTTTCTTATTCTAGATATATAGTCTAATAGAAGCTCGAAGGAGGATAGTAGCCTACTAGAGAGTCTAAGCTATAGGCGGAAGGGGATACTAGCGAAAGAGGCTAAGCGAAAAAAGGAGAAAATAAAGAAGAAGAAAGAGGCGGCGGTAGTAGCTAAACGTAAGAAGTATATTATAGAGCGGGTACTAAAGAAGAAGCTATAAATATAGAGGATATAGCGATACTCTATTTATAATTAGGAATAGTAATCTAGCGAGTAGCTAGGTATTCGGCGTTATATTTTCGGTAATACGGTTTAATTAGATTAGTATAGTATATCGTTTATATATAGGGTTAATAGCTATACTTATAGTACTTATTACTTATCGTAGTACTACCTTTTTACTATACTCTATCGTATTAAAGGAAGTAGCGAACTACTATACTCTTTCTAGGTCTTATTAATATAAACGACTATAGACCTACTATTAATTAAGTATTAAAGTACTAAAATCTCGTCCGCTAAATAGCTATCGCTAGATCTAGTAGGCTTAAGTCCGTATTTAAGGTAAAATAGGTATAGCTACTTATATATTAGAGACTATAGTAGATCGTCGAGGTTAAGAGGTATCTATAGTAGAAAGAAGTAGTAGGTATCGTTATAATAGAGGTATAAAGAGCTATATCGTTATAATAGTAGATAGTATTATATAGAGGGTAGGTAGGAAAGTAAGTCCTTATATTAAATAGGTTTAGAGAAGTCCTTAGTATATAATATCTAGAATATATAGACGAAAATACCTTTAGTACTAAGTTAAGCTTCCTAAATATTATAACGAAATCGAGGTAGTATAGGTATTAAAAATATATAAAGCTTTCGCTAGCCTTAAGCCTATTCTATAGAAGTAGTATACTATACTAACTATAACGAAGTTTAGCTAGGTAAGCCGATACTATAGTCCTAAATAAAACTTCGATAGCTATATAATAGGAGGGACGAGGATAATATATACGTACGTAAGCTAAGCCTAAGAATACTTAGTATTTATAAGATAGACTAATTTAGACTTCCTACTAGCGAAGCTTATCTAGGAGTAGTAGCTTACTATCTAATTATTCGAAGTAAATAACTATATTATATAATAAATCTTATAGTACTATATACGACGATAGAGGAAAGTTTAATAGCCTATAACTACTTAATACTAATAATACTAGGTAAAAAGTTAATAAATATCTAGTAGTCTCTATTATTTATATCTACGCTAAATAAGACGCTTCCTAGACTATCGCTATTCCCTATATAGTAGTATCGTCTACTATATATATACTTCTAATCTACCTATCGACTACTAGAGCGGTAGCTTAAGAGATATAGAGCTAAGGTATAAGTACTAAAGTAAGGGATAAATTACTCGTTATTCTAGTAGAGATAAGGCTAGCTAAAGGGAGGAGGTAGTAACTATCCTAAGAGATTAGACTATAGTATAGTAGAAGATTTCTAGCTTACTTAAGCTAATAAAATCGATAGCCTTATAAAGAGACCTATACTATATAGTATTTATAATAATAGAACTAGTAGAGTTAATCCTACTACTACTTAGCTAGTAGAATCTACTATAAATATAAAGTATATACCGTTAGTAGTAGAAGATTATTATTACCTTAAAGCCTATTTAAGAATACCTATTCCTTAGGCTAGTAACTAACGATAAGTTAAAATATACTAAAGTATCCGCCTCCTATATACGCGAGTACGATATATACTAATAGGTAAGTTCTATAGTACCTAAAACTCTAAGAACTATACTAGAGAATCTAATAATATTTCTTCTATTATATAAGGCTATTTAGAGCGAGAGGTTTATATATAAGGAAGTATCTTAGAGGAAAATATAATTAATATAGCTACCGATTAATAGGGCTACTATTAAGATAAAGTATTACTAGATTATATTATAATCGATAGTAAAAGTAGGCGTATACTTAGAGGAGGTAGAAGGATATATAATAAATAAGGATATAGCTATTTAAGAATAGTCTAGGTAGTTAACGTACTTTAGTCTAAAGTAATTAAAGAGGCTAAAGCTAGAGGCGAGAGGAGGAAAGCCGTTTATCGAATAAAGTAGTATTTTAAGGCTAAAGAACGAAATCTCCTAAAGCTATTATAAAACTATCCCTTAGAACCGAGAAGATAATATACGTTAAAGTTAGGAGCTATTACTAATATAAGTATATAATATAGGTTATAATTAGCGTTAAAAACCGAATCTTCTCCTTTCTAGTAACGTCCTACTACTAGACTCTAACCTATACTATATCTACGTTATAATTCTACTTTATAACGAAGTACGATCCCCTATTACTAAGTAGCCGTACTCTATACTAACTACTAGTCCCGTAGCCTATAAGTCCCTAACTAGAGTAGATTAAGACTAAGCCGCGATAACGTACGCTTTCCTATATCTCTAAAAAACTCGATATAAAAGTTCTATAGGAGAGAGTAGGTAAGTTAATAGGAAACTAGGCCGTAAACTAAGAGAGGAAATACTAGCGTACTTTTTAAGAAGTTATTAGTATTATTCTAGACTATTATTAACGTAGTAAAGGGTATATCTAGTTCGAAATATAATAGGTCTCTATCCTTTTAGAACGACTCGGTATAGCTAGTACCTTAGTATAACTCGTATCTATAGTAGACTCTAACTAAGCCTAATATAGGCGTTACTCCTTTCGCTCTCGTATAGTTTCTTAGTTAAGTATAGCTAAAGCGGCGGTTATATAAGAGCCTAAACTATCGATCGTTAAGACTATATCGTAATAGGTAGACTCTAATAGCTAGAGTAGGTTACTAATTATCTATATAAAGGGTAGTAGATAAATACTCCTAGAAGAGATAGAGTAACTAAGGTCTATTATACTATTTAGTATAATAAAATCTTTATTAGCCTATATAGGTAGATAGCTAGATTCCTACTAAGTATAAATTGTTTTAGAAGGCGATAGTAATAGTTATCGATATAGAAGTATTACTAGTTAAGGAGTCTTATATTTATAGTAGAATTAAGTAGGCCTTTTCTAACTTCTTATTATAAAGGTAGGCTACTACTATATAGTACCTCGACTAAAGTCTTATCGATTAGCTAATCCGATATAGATTAAGGCGAGTCCGTTATAAAGCTAGGAAAGCCCTTAACTATATTTATAAGAGGGGAGCTAGTATAATATCCGTTAGATTCGTATAAAGAGGCGTAAAGAGAGTTAGGAAGGGAAGTCTTACTTTATAATTCGGGTAATAGATAATACCTATATCTTAGATAAAAGTTATTAGTTCCTATACTAACGCGAATATAAGTAATATCTAATAGCGACTATATATCCTCTAATATACGTACTATAATAACTATTACCTCTACTTCGCTTCTATTCCTAGATAGTAGCGTTATTTACGTTTACTTTCGGCTCCTAGGTTAGGCGATATTCTAGACCGCTTCGCTAGTCTAATACCTAGTTAATTAAGAAGCTATTACCGAATTTAGTAAGGATAGTACGAACTAGCTATATCTATTAATTCGATTATCGTTTATTAAGAATTCTTACTAATCGTACCTAACCTAAAAGATAATTAGTATATAGTATAGTATAGTTAAGTAGTACTTAAGTAGGAAGAGTACTACGACGTTTTAGTATTATTAGTCCTAAGGGAGAAAACTAAAAGAATCGATAGACTAGGAGGAAAGAGAATAAAAAGGCTAGGAGGAGGATAGAAGAAGTTAACTAGTATTTAGATATAGGCTATATAGTAAAGGGTCTCGATAATATTAGCTCCGAATCGTAGCTTAATATAAGGTAACCTATATTACTAGGCTACTAATAGAAACTTCTAAGTACTCTTATTTACTATATCGATACGAGTTATCGCTCTCCTCTATAATAGCGGCGCTTAACCCTAGTTAGTTAAGTAGAGCCTAATTTATAATATAATCTATTAGGTAGTTATAGTAGCCTATATATATAAGTACTTATTAACGCTCTCTAACGTTAAACTCGATACTTTATCTTCTAAAGATAAGATACTTATAGTTAATATACTAACGATCGCTAATCCGGATATAGTAGCTTTAGACGACTTTACTAGAGACGAAAAGTAAAATATCTAAATTACTTTAAATAAGGGCTTAGGGCCTAAGTTTATTTCTAAGAGGTAGGATAGGTAGAGTAGAAAGTTATAATTTATTAACGCTAAAGACCTTATCGATATTATAAATAGGACGTTTAGGTTCGACGGATAGAGCTCGAAGCTTATTAAGACTAATATCGAATTTATAAATAAGAGACGTAATAAGCGTAGATAATTAAATTTATCGATATTCGTTACTATAGTCTATTAGGTTACCCTTTAGGGTAGATTATATTACGAAGATATTAGGAGCGTATTTATTACGAATAGTACTAGTAAGGAATAAGCTTTCGAGGATCTCTATAAGTACGTAGCTATAGATACTATAAAGCGAGCGTTATAGAAGTTTAAGCGTCTTATAGGTAACTACCTCTATAATCCTAACTATCGATAGTAGTTAGAGAAGACGAAAGAAATACCTTTAGTATAGCCTAAGAAATTCGATATATATCGAGCTATAGATATTCTTCTATAACTACTAGGCCTCTATATAGCTATTTAAGCGGCTATCTTATAGTATTAACCTAGACGGATTACCTCTAGAGAGGTAGATTATACTATAGTAGAGTTTCCTTATAAGGAATATCTACTAATTCGTTTAAGTAGAGTATTACTAGACTATAATAATATAGCTAAAGAAGATCTCCTAGAATCGTCGCTACTATAGCTAATAACGATACTAGATAGTAAGGATATAGAATAGCCGCTCGAGAGTATATTAGATATTAATAAGAAAGGCGGAGAAAATATCTAGAGAGGGATTTAATATAGATTAGGAGTATTAGGAGCTAGTACTAGTACTATAGTAATATAACGCTATAGAAGGTAAACTTCTAACCTAACTAAGGACGATAACTATAATATACCTAGTACTATAACTATACGTCTAGACGAGCTCGAGGGCTAGTATAATAGCTAAGAAGATAGAGAAGATTATACTATTTACCTATATAGCTTATAACTACCTATAGGTACGAAAAGGATAAGGTAGGAAGATACGCTTACGAGTATAGATATAAAGCGAATAAAGTATATAGTATAAGCTAAGGACTAACCGCGCTAGGATATAGCTATTTAAAGTCTTATATAGGTAAATTTCTACCTTAAAGATATATATTTAATTAATAATTAGTCTATCTCTAAAGATAGATAGATATATATTAATAGTAGTCGATATTTAATCGCTTAAAACTAGATAAAAATTAAGTAATTTTAATTAATAGAGCCGCTCTTCCCTTCTAAAATCTAAGACTATATCTTTATCGAACCTTCCCCTATAACTAGCTAAGCTTTACGCTAATCTAGCCCCTTTAGTTAAGGAGGATAGTAGACTAAAACTTATATAATTATACGAAGCGTAAGTTAACCTTAGTTATATAGTAATAGTACTTAATAGTATTTACTCTCTTATATAGTCCTAGTTAATAGTAAGTAACTTCCCCCTTATCTTTATATCTAGGTACCCCTTTCTACTTCCCTATAAATAGTCCTTTATAATTTACTCTACTCTTTTATTAGGGTTCTTATACTTAATATCGTTATCTTTAGTATCTTTATACTTACTTATATTTTCTACGCTTACTATTAAATAGCGTAAGTTATAAATATATCTCGTACTACTATCTTCGAGTATCTCTCCTAATACTACTTAGATAACTACGAGTTCGGGTAAAGGCTAAAGGAGACTAAACTAGAATAAGGACAATTCTAAAGATACGATATAGATACGAGATATAATAAGGAGAAAGGAGAAAAGCTAATAGTAGGGCCGAGTAAGATAAGAGTAGTAGCTTATACTTATAGGTTAGCCTAATATTATATTACGAGATCGAACTAACCGAAAAGGCTACTTTCCCTCTAATATAGAATCTTTCTTAGATCTTAATACTATCCGGATACTTAGGGTATACGCTATACGCTATATATACTTACCCCTATATATACGATAGTAACTCTAGCTACGCCTAATATTTAGCTAACGATATATCTAATAGCCTTATTAAAGGTCGCGTATACTAACTAGTTTACGGAAAGCCTTAACTATATCGTTAACGCGCGTTCTAGAGGTTATTACCTTTTAGAGTAGCGAAAGCGTTCTACTTAACGATTATAAGGTCCTTAAACCTACTCCTACTATAGACTACCGCTTAGATCTCTAGCTTATAGAGTATACTAGTAAGCGTATATAGGAAGCTACCCCTAGAGTAATATTTATTAATATTCTTCGGCTAAATCGAGGCGTATCTTAAAGACTATCTAGCTCTAGCCGCGAGACTCTATACTACTATTCTTATATAGGATAATATAAAGCCTAGTACCTATAGTAGCGACTAGGTACTAGTTAGTAGCGTTAGTATAAATATATAAGAGTAAGGGAGCGAAGAGTTTTATCTTATAGGAAGTATTTATAATAGGCTAGAGTATTTAACTAGTACTAGACTAATATATCTAGCTTAGCTCTACCTCTACTTAGAGTATAGGAGATATTTCGATCGCTATATATTATCTTATTAACTAGAATAAATAGATAAGCGTTTATAGAGAGACCTACTAAGACTAATATAGCCCTATAACCTACCTAGAGGGCGTTATAATATAAATCTTATATACCTCTCTATGTATTTTACTCTCCTACTACGACTATCGTATCTCTATTAGACTTATTAAATCTTTTCCGTACGAGAATACGGCGTTCCTAGAGACGTAATCTATTCTTAACGAGCTATTCCTTACTATATAATATAAGTAGTCTCCTCCTTAAAGTTATAGAGCTAGCGTAATAGGCGTAAAACTATCCTCGCCTAGTCTTTAACCTATTCTTTTAAGATTAGCGGGAAAATAACTATAAGTAAATCGTCTTTAATAAGCCTAAAGCCTTACTTCGAGTCCTAGAGAAGAGATTTAGAGGCTAATAATACGCCTAGCGATTCTATCTACGACTCTAACGAAGATACTTTAATACTATTAAAAGCCTACCTACCTAGCCCCTCGCCTAATCCTAATTACGAAAATAGCTTAAGAGAAAGTTCTAGAAGGCGAGAAGTTAAGGAAATACCCGAGATATATATATAAATATTTATAGAAGTAAAGGAGATTCGCTAGGTCGCCCTAAAGCGAATTATAAAGGAGTAGTTACGCGCGATCTTTCCTATACGAAGGACTTAGAATCTATATAACTAGTATAAAAAGAATCTAAGGCTTACGCTAGATTAGTAGCCTAAATAGCTTTATAGATATCGCTAGCTAGATATACTAAATTATATAGGTAAGTACTTAGAGTATCCTAGGTCTAGCTATATATAATAAATATAATAGCCCGTTAAAGTACTAATAGGAGCGGTTAGAGCGTAGATCTTTAGCTTTATATTTACTATGTCTTCGACTAACCGTTAGAGATTTAAGGATATAGAAGTAACTAGAATAGTCGCTAACGTTTATAGCTACCCGAAACTATAAGTAGATAGTACTCTTATAGAGATCTTATCGTCCTAACGATATCTTAAAAGACTAGACCTACCTTAGCGATTTAGATAGAAGTACGCTCGAGAGGGATAGGACTATATTATAGAATATTTATAACCTCGTAGAAGAGGAGGAGCGTCTTAGTATATCTATTCCTATCGTAATAAACCCTAGCTAGATATACTACCTCTATTCCTTACTTTATTAGTCCGTATTATTAAGCTAAGAAGATATTATAGATATAAAGCTAATAGTAAGGAGGCTCTATATTAGGCTCTAATTATTTTAGGACGAATAAGGTAATACTACTAAGCGGCGTTATACTACCTAATATAATAAGTCTATTATTAAGATCGCTTATACTAATAGACCTAATAACTAATAAACCGTCTCGGTTATATAAACGTAAGTAAACGGATAATAAATTTAATAAGTCGATTCTATATAAGAAGACTACTAAGCGACTTAAATATTTAAAATAATACGAGTAAGATCGTATCGCTATATAAGGTCTATCTACTTCTAAAGCTTACGAGATAAGACTATCTAGTAATAGTATAATAGTCTCTAACGACCCTATAGGCTAGACTAAGGATAGGTAGTAGTATAGCGAGGAGTCTTATTACCCTAGTACTATATATACGAGTTTAATAAAATAGTCGACGATAGTAGTTAATACTATAGAGCGATATACTATTAAAGTATATAATACGATCTATAACGAATAGTATAACTAGATCTAAACGGACCTCGCTTAGGGATTAGATATAATAACCCTAATACTAAATACTTTAGGAATAGAATATTAATTTAAGATTAAGTAGTATATTAGCCTTAACTAGACGGCTAAGGGATAGCGACT
>NHNW01000106.1:0-32695 GCA_002786025.1 Zasmidium citrigriseum | reverse complement strand
ACTAGACTAGTTTAGCGAGATCCCCGATAATATATAACTAGAGCTTCTAGCTATATATATAGCGTCGAAACGAATATTACGGGCTATAGCGAGTATATATAAGCTAGGTATAACTCTACTAGATACGATATATATATAGCGAGAAGTATATCGAAAGCGACTAGATCTAGAAGAGCGGTAGAGGGTAGGAAGTAGAACTTCTCGAACGCTAGGCCTACTAGTTATAGACGTAATAGATAGTATACTATATTCGTATAACTTAGACGGTACGATAGCTAATAGTATATAACTTTTTCTAGGGATTAAAGAGGACTAGCTAGAGTTAAAGGGGATCCGAGCGACGTAGTAGGAAGTAGGTATAGGTAATAAGAGGAAATAAAAGAGAAATAGCGGTAGTAGTAGTTCTCGCTAGGTAAAAAGTAAGAAGGTAAATAATACTAGGGATAATAATAATCTAGGTCCGCTATAGAGTAGATAACTACCTCGGGTTAGTATATATAAGAGTATATAGCTTTTAAGGTATCTTCGCGTAGTATTTAAGACCCTATAGGACTTTAAGGTAAGACTAAGTATATATAATATCTATAAAGAGGTAGTAGGTAAGATAATAGTATATTTACTAAACGAGGCGCTAGTAGATAGTCGGGCTATATTAAAGGTAGTAGATAAGTATATATATAATAGTATTAGTATTATAGTAACGGATATTAATTTAGGTTTAATATAACGTTACCGTTAGAAGCGAAACTAGATATAGTAATATACTTAATAGTAAACTAGTAAGTAGTAGAGGCGATATAATCTATATAGGGTACTATATATAAAATAATTTACTACGATAGTTACCTAGGTTTAATAGACTAAACTATTAGCTAATAATTTAGTTTAATATAAGTTATAGTTTTATATATTATATATAACTAGCTTACTAAGGAATACCTACTATTACTATATAGTCTATTATATATATTCTAGAAGTAGTTTAGTATTACCTAGCTACTAGTCTTTCCCTACCTACGTCTATTTATCGATATTATCGTCTAGTTCGCGCTCTTAGTCTTTAAGTCGGATTAAGAACTATATTCTCTATAACTATTTATTCTTCTATTTAAGTAACGAACTACTAGAGTATAGTAGTATCTAGTAGTATTAGACTATTTCGCCGTCTAGAATCCTATTAAAGCGCTTAAGGAGTCTTTTTCCGTCTAGGAGTTTATAGAGGCGTTTATTAATATCGTCTAGGGTTTTACGAAAAGGTTTATTATCCTAGTACTTACGTTCTAGTCTATCGGGGTTATAGAGTATCTTAAGTATTATATAGACTAATTTTACGTAGGGCCTATTCCTAGATATAAGGTATATACTATCTTTTATAATAGTTAAGAGGTACTAGCGTAAGAACTCTCGAGTATATTTTAATACCTCCTTCTAGTAGTTATCGAAGATTTCCTCCTTAATACCTACTAGAATATCCCTATAGAGTTCCTCGAGGACTAAGTAGGTAAGCTAGTATAGTAGTTACTTAATCTAATATTAGTATAGGTCGTCTTTCTTTAGCTACTTTAGTATAAAGCTTACTCGCTTAGTAATATCGAGGAAAGCTATAACGCTTCTACTAGCGCGATAGTACTATCGCTTTAGTTTAACGTTACTATATAGTATCTATTTAGTTATATCTTACTTAAACTAGAGCTCTAACTACTTTACCTATAGTTCCTACTAATAATACCCGTATTTATTAAGTATATTATAGAAACCGAGGCTATAATATTTCCTTAGCGTTTAACCCTCCTAATAGATCTTACGCTTACTCTACTATAAAGGAGATTCGAGTCGAAGTTATTATAATCCTATCGCGAATCGAAGGTAGTAGAGGAAAGTAGCTATAATCTTCGTATCCTTCTAGGCCTAACTATTAGCTAGATATCGCGTATAGACGAACTCGAATCCTATTATAAACTTACTAATACTATTACGGATATATTAGAGAAAGGTAGGCGTTTTTATAGCCTATATATATAATAAATAATTAGAAACCTTAGTAGGTAATACTACTTCCTCTACCCGAAGTCTATTAGTAATATATCGTAGGAGGAGCTATATTATTTAGTATTCTTTATAGATACTAAAGGACTTACCTATATTATCCTAAAGGGCTATATATAACCTCTACTTACTCGCTAAGTAGGCTCCTTTAATAGCCTATTATTAGCTAAAGCCTATACTAAGTAGACTACTTATAGCCTTCCGAATAGTAGGGTCGATCGCTAGCTTTTCGAGTATATTATTCTAGAAGGGGTATATCTTACTAGCGTCCTATATCTCCTTTATAGAGCTATAGTACTAAGTATATATAAGTCTACTAAGGCTAAGTATTAAGGTCTATTTAGGTAGACTAGTTAGCGTAGTAGTATTATAGAGGTAATTCTAATAGTAGAAGCGGCGGCTAGCGCTATTCTTTTTAGGTAGAGTACTATCGTATAGCTATTTTAAGAAAGACTCTAAGTAATACTTCTTCTAGTAGTATACTTATAGTTCTCTATATCGATACCTTATCGTAGTACTAATATATATCTCCTTACTAATATCGACGTAAAATCTATAGAGATTAACGTAATTTATATTAAGATTAGCGAGTAGCTAGTCGGTAAAGTTTTCGATAGTATCGAGGAGACTAGTATATATACTATTAGATTTCTAGTATAGCTTAGTTCCTTTCGTAAAGAGGAAGAGCTTAGGTTCTCGAAATCGTACGAGGTTAGGCTACGATTCGAGTATACGATTAACTTCCTACTAGATAGTATTAAGTATTAATAGCTAGATATAATAGGAAATACTCTACTCTATTTAGTACCTATACGTAGTATCGACCCGACTCTCGACTTAGCGTACTTTCGTATTATATCTTACGTACTCGTAGCTAGCTAGTATATACTAGGAGTAATAGCTTAGGAGAGTATTATAGATAGTAGGGAGTAAGACTTAGTCCGTCTAGGTCGTTAGCTAATAGTTTATTATAGCCTTAAACTTAGCCCCGAAATTATTATTATACGGAAGGTATAGGAATAGGATATATAGTAATACTTCTAGCGCTCTAGTAAGGCGCCTTATAAGATATTAGGGTATATTCTTAAGTATAGTCTAAGTACTTTAGATAGTATTATTAGGGTCGATATTAAGGTCGTCGGCTAATATAGTAATATATATATCTATCTATATATTTTACTTTATCTATATAGCTAGTTATAATTCTAAGCCTACCTTATAGATAGCGAGAGAGTTAGTAAATCTAAGGAAGCTATCGATATTAAATAAAATATCCGCCCTTTCTACCTAGGTTTCTTCGCTATAGAGGTAGACTTTATAAAGTAGCTAGCGAATATAGCTCTCGACTAGGTTACTATAGAATAATAACTACTATTTATAGGATATAGGTAGCGGATAGGCAATATAGGCCTATTTAAGCTACTTAGGCTTATCTAGAATAGACGGAAAGGTAGAAAGGTCGAATACCTTACTCGGTTTAATATACTTAGTATAACTTTAGATATAGCGGTTTAAGTAGGTAGTATACTCTTCGTTAGTATAGCTATAGAACCTATAGATAAGGTTAGATATTAACTTATCGCTAACGTAGCTAATAGCCTTAAATATATCCGCTCCTACTACTAGTATAGGCGGAAAGGATTAGTAGTATAGCGGCGGTATAGGTAAGTATTCTTTAGAATCTATATAGTTCTCTTTAGAATCTATATAGTTCTCCTTATTATTAAGTCTTCTTAGAACTCTTCGGCGTCGATCGATAAGGCTATTAGATAATTCGTCGTTATTTAAAGAGTCGACGCTTAACTATAGTAGGTCTACTCGGCGCTATAGCCTATCTTCTATAAAGTCTTCGTCTTCGATAGTTCTTATAATTAGATTAAAAGGTCCGTTCTAGTTTAGTAGGTTATCGTTTACTATAGTACTACTCTCCTATATATCTTAAGAGGTAAATCGATAAAAGGGCCGCTCCTACGTAGGAATTAGGTTATCGTTTACTATAGTACTACTCTCCTATATACCTTAAGGGGTAAATCGATAAAAGAGTCGCTCCTATATAGGAGTTAGGTTACGTAGCTAAAAATTAGTAGAGGGAAGAATAGGTCTATTTAGTCTATAGAGATTATTATTATTAACTATAGGATATTAGGCTAAGGATACGTCTTCCTCTTCTAAGAGTTATTTATCTTCGTTATCGTTATTATTAGCCTCGTACTAGTCGTTAAAGCCTAGTTAGTTATTAGTAAGTATTCTATCGTTCTAGTACTTATTATACTCTCCTTAGTATAGCTATCGAATATCTTCTTCCTATAGAGTATATCTCTTATCGTCGCTATCTAGAAGTAGTTTCTAGATTTCTTCGTCCTCTTTATCTAGCCCCTATCTATCTCGTATATAGAAATCTAGCTCTTACGAATCTTCGTTATTATCTTCTAACTTATCTAGTTCTAATAATATTAGGGTATACGATAATATAGAGATAATACTTAGTTAGCGATAGCGGTCTATACTAGATAGTAGTCTATTAGCGTTAGTATACTAATAACCCTCTATATCGCTATATAATCTTTCCTCGCGTATTTAATTTTTAATCTTAACTATCGGCCGATAGTTTAGTTTATTATTTAATAGTAAGTTTTATAGGTAAAATAACTCTAGAGGTAGAATATTAGCTAAATTAGCGGTCTATAGGTATTATAGAAATAATTATTACCTTCCCTATTTTTATAGTAGTCGAGATCTTCGCTAATAGGTATAGCTAAGAGTATTTCGTATTATCGTAAATATCTCTCGTCCTAGTAATCGTCCTCGTCGTTATCGTTAATAGCGAGTATATAGAGCCTAGCCTCGATTAGTATAGGCTATATATCTTATATAGTAATAGTTATATAGTTTACTATTATTACTTATAATTTAGCGGTATCCCTCTCTCGCTATCTCTATTTATATATATAGGCTTAGGCCCGCTTCTTATCCTTTATTATATTACTAGTTAGCGTTTTCGATCGCCGACTACGTCTCTTTACTAGTACCTAACCCTCGCCTTTAGACGTCGTAGTAGTATAGCTACTACTTACTTTAGCGTATTATACTTTCTTTAGTAGTAGTTTCTTCGGTAGTATATTATATAGTATATATAGCCGGATTAGGTAAATTTATATATCGCTTAGACGGATAGGTAATCTAGGTAAGAGAAGTCTAGCGTATACTAAAAGAAAAGTATAACTTACCTACCTCGATTAGGATATACTTAGTACTCCTAGTTATACTCTATATTATATAGCTATACTAGTATCTTATAGCTCGTATATATTATATATAGTACTATAGACGATATATTACTATCGAATCCTCTTATAGATATATATAGTTCTTTCTTACTATAGTATTATATTCTAGACTATATATATAAGGTATATAGGTTAGAGTACTTCGCGATAGAGTTATTACGCTAGGTTTACTAGGCGTAATCTACGCCTCCGCCTTTAGTATAGTATCTCTACTAGTAACGTACTCTACTACTATATAATCTACGACTTAGAATATATATTATACGACTCGTAGAGGCTTTCGCGTATATCCTAAAGAAATATTACTTAATAGTTATAGCGGTATACCTATTCCGAGCGGTCTAAATATAGGAAGTATAATTATTATATAGCTTTACTATATAGGCGTAATCTACGGCTTAACCTTCGAGAGCGTCTATAACCTACCTTATAAGGATCTATACTAATATATATATATCGTATAATTTGTATCCGAATACTCTATTATAAGCTTTTTACGTAGTATATATATTATAACTACGAAGGTTAGGTTTATAGAGAAAGTAAACTTAGATATAGAATTATTATATATCTTCGGGTATAGGGTACGTAATAATTCTCCGCTTTTAAGACGATAACTTTAGCGGCGACGATAATATACTATAGTACCTTCTATAGTACGATAACTATACTATACGACTCGCGAGACTACGCTCTTTCGAACGATACTAAAATATTCGAGGAAATACGATAGGAAGTATCTAACCTCGAACCTAAATTCGAGTAGTAGACTCTCGCCTATAAATACTATTCGTAAATACTATTTATAAATACCTATAGCGACTTATATTCGTACCTATAGCCTTCCTAGGTATATAATTCTACCCCTTCGTCCTATACGAGATAAATATAATAACTTAAGACCTAAGATAATATATCTAATATACCTAACCTACTAGCTATTAACTATAGATTACTATAATAGTAGACCTACTATAAGAGGTAGTAGATATCCCTAGATATATAGGTATCGAGTAGACTATAAGCGATAGATATATAGATATAATAGCGGACGTCTTAATAGAGAAAACGAAGGATAGCTATAATATAATACTCGCTAAACTACTAGTACTCTAGGTAGCGTTTAAGGATAGTAGTATAGGCTAGGCTAGAGTAATAGCTACTATAGTACTCGAAGCGAAGGAAGGTAAGTCGTACTATAATAATAGTAACTAATACGCTAATATACTAATTCGTATAGTTCGCCTTAAGTATAGGTCTAATAATAGTTAAGTCCTATCTCTAATATTAGAACTTTAGTTATAGGCGCTATATAAGTTTAAGGATATATCTAGGAGGTATTAGGATTAGTATTCTAATTCTACCTAGGAGTACCTTTAGGAACTAGGTATAGTAGTAGCCGAATTCCTAGATACTACTAGAACTATTCTAAGATATAAGTACTTTCGCTTATAGATAGGTATAGAGTACCTAATATACTAGAAGCTATATACTAATATATACTAGTATACGAATATCTAGTATATATAGATTTATAATATATTAATTATTATATCCTATATAGAATTATATAAACGTTCGATATCTCTAGCTACGAAAGAGTACTACTAAGCGCTAATTAGCGCTCGATAGTACGTATAGGGGATTAAATTTTATAATAGTCTAATAAGTAGTAGGATAGGATTATAGATAGAGCTCTATATAGAGGTTAAGTCTTCTATACGTAACCTAAATAGGATATCGATTAGCCTTAAACGGATATCCCTATACTTTATATCTACTAAATATCTCTACTATTAAACCTAGTACTTATATTAGAGTAGAAAGTTCCCTTCGAGGATAGAGCGAGAGTATACTAAGGCCTAATAGTTACCTCTATATCCTAGGCGAATTTTAGGTAGTAGGATAATATATAAGTATAGACTATAGACTAGGTAGCTTTCCCTAGCGGATTACGTCGTCTATAGCTAGTTAAATATAGCGAGTCTTATTAATAATAGAAAGAAAAGTTTAATACTAGAACTTTAGTAGGCTTAGGTAGAGGACTTTAAGTAAGATACCCCTAGTATACTAAATTAAGTTAGTAAAGAAAATATATAATTATCTAATTCGACTATTTACGTTAATCTATAATTTAGAGACCTTAGGTAGGAATATAGATATAGGTAATTATAATATTTCCTTATCTTTATAAAAGACTACTCTTATCTACCTCGCTCGAGTATTAAGGCCTATATATAGAAACGCCCGTTTATCGCTAAGTACTATACTACGCCTAATATAGTTTAATAGTTACTAGTTCTCTAGGTTAATAAGGGGGCTAAACTAGTTAACCTAAGTATTTAGGTTAGTAACTAGTAAGGATAATAGCGTCGCGCGTAGTATACTAGCCTAATTAGCTACTAGGAAAAAGTATAGTTAAATACTAACTAGTTTTTAAGTATAGTAGCTATAGGCGTTAGAAGGCGGAGTATATATATATATTCTATAAGTAAGGAAACCTAGGCTATAGAGATAAGTACTTCTAATAAATCTAATAGTTATAGGCGATATACCTTACTTTAAAGCTAGTATAGAAGACTACTATATATAGGATTATACTCTTACTTGTTAGCTTTACTATAGATAGTTTACTTAGTCTAGTAAAGGTAAGTCGCGAGGTTAACCTTATATAACTTATAAGGCTATTAGAGGGCTAGGTAGAACTACTAACTAATAGGATTAGTAATATAGTAAGGGTCGATATAACTAATATTACTACGATTATAGGCTTATATCTAGTCTACCTTACCTAAAAAGGGTAGAAGAGATAGGTTATTCTATATTACTCCTAATAGGCCGAGTATATAAACCTAATATAGGGTATATTAAAAATATAAATAAATACGACTTTAACTCTATAGGGCGTTAGAGGTCGCTCTAGAAGAAACCTAAACTAACCTATAGTAATCCGTATATAAGTAAAGGGAGAACTAGGCCTCCTATAGTAACTCTACGCTTTATAGTAACTACTATACTAAAGGGCGTAAGTTAGCGTAAAATAAGCTCTAGGTAGGTAATAAGATAGAGGGCTTTAATAATAATAGCTACGCTATAATTCTATATAGGGAGGTAAGTAGATCTAGGAGTATATAGCCTATATTACTAGTACCTTAACCTAGATAAATATTACCTAAAGTTTATAGAACGATACCCTAGGACTACTTAGCGATACTAAGTAACGACTCTATATATATATTAAATAGTATCTACTACTATAACCTTTAAAGCTAGAATACGCTCTATAATATAACGAATATACTAATATCTATAGTAGCTTAAATAGGGGTATATAGAGATAAATAGGTAGTAGATAGTATAGAACTACTACTTTAGTTTATAAAGAGAATAGAGACTAATAGTCTACTAGAGACAAACGGCTTCGTAGAGACCCTTATTAGGGATATATAAGTCTATAGGACCTCTCTAGCGTCCTATACGCTAGCTATATTACTCGCTTAGTAATATTATCGATAGGACGGCTATATACGCTAAGTAGGCGTAGTTACGCTAGTAGTAGAGATAGTTAGTAGTAGTAAGTCGAAAGTAATTCTTAAGGTATAGAAGAGTAATTAACTAACGCCCCTATAGATTAAGAGTATATAGGCGGATAGGATAGAGTAAGAGCGGCGCCGCTAATAATACTAATAGGCCGCCTACTTAACGATATCCCTCCCGCTTAAAGAAAAGGATATCTAATAGAATTAGTAATCTAGGTAAGTAAGAGACTACTAAAAGTAGTCGCGAAGTAGCTAGACGTAGCCTCTACGAGGGAAATGTAATAGTAAATTACGTCTAGAGATCGAGGTAGAGTCGTTAGATAGGTATAGTTTCGACTACTCCTACCTACTATACGACTAGGTAGATATATAGTAACTCTAGTAGAAACCTCGTAAGAGGAAGATAAATAGATATAGGATTAGTAGGATAGCTCTAGTACGCTAGTAAAAGCCGCTACTATACTAATAAGGCTCTTATTATAATAGTTAAGCGTAAACTATTAGGATATATAATTAGAACTTATATAGTTAAAGTATAGGAGATAGAGTAAGTAAATAAAAGTAATACTTAGCTCTAGCTAGCGATAACGTAATTATATAATATATTTAGTATATATAAACCCTCTTCTAAACCTAACTTTACTAACTATAAATACTAGCTTAAGACTAGTTAGCGTTTAGGGTTACTCTTCTCTAGTTTATAGTAAGTAAGGTAAGGTACGTAGAAGATAGTAAATAAGTAAAAGGTATAATAAGATAAAGCGATAACTATAGTAATAGTTCTAGTCTAACTATATCCGAAGTATAAGATAAGGAAGTAGTAGAAGGCGGCTATAATTAAACTAATATAGCGCGAGTATATAGAGTAGCGAGTAACCTAAGCTACGAATAGTAGGCGGCTCTAAATAGGTTAGGAGATATTAGATAGCTTCTGTTACGAAAGAGTAACTCTAGACGAAGTAAGCGCCTATTTCGCTAATATCCTAGTTAACTAGCTACTATAGCTTAATATAGCTAACTATCTCGCTAAGATTATTACTACGAAAGAGAGTAGCCTTAATACTAGAGTCGACTTTATTAGCGTAATAGAGCTCTTCCTAATAGCGCTCCTAATAAGTAAGTCGCTCGCTATACTAGTAGACTCGTCGATATACTAATATAGTTAATAATAGAGCGAAACGATAGTAAAGGCTAGGACTAGACTCTACTAGACTTCCTAGCGTAGAAAGCGAAGGCTATAGTAGATAGTATCCTATTAGATAGCCTAGACTTATTATAGGAAAAGATAAGAGGTATCTTCTAGAAGGGCTATAATAATATAGAGCGCGCGCTCGATAAGTACCTAGACTATATAGACGCTAAGCTTAAGATAGATTAGAGTAGTATTAGAGAGGATTAGAACGTTATAGTTTACTATCGTATAAAGGATATATATTAAACTTTACTAATTCGTAGTAGAAATAATAAAGAAGTTCGAATATATTACGTACCCTAATTCTTAGTAAATACGTAGTTAATACTACTATTTAGCGTAGTTATAGTTATAATAGATTTAGTAGTAGTTATTACTAAGATAAAAGACCTTACGACTCGAATCTTAGATCTAACTCCTAATATTAAATTAGAATTAACTATAAACTATCGCTATATAGAAAGATAGTACTCTATATTAGTCTTAAGGGTATATAGTTATAACCTACTATAAATAGTAATTACCTATAAGTCGTACTATTATACCTTAGTTATATAGAAGCTTACTTTTAATATTAACCGTAACCTTAGCTTAGATCTTAACCTTAGTAGCTATTATTAATCTCTTAACTTTAATATTAACCCTAAATATTAGACGGTAATACTAGAGACTACTATTCTAAATAAAGTATACCTAGGTCGATTAAACTTCGATTTAAAAGGATAATATTTATATTACTCGATATAGACCTTAGCCTTAGCTTTTATAATCCTCGCCTCTTATTAACGGCCTAGAAGGAATAGAAAAGGTACTAGGATAGACCGTATAAGACTATACTAGTCCGTAAAGTAGGACCTTAGATTAGAAATAAGATTATATAGCCTAGAGCCCTAAACTATCGAATAGCTATAACTATATATAATAGCGATTATATAATTTACCTTTAAAGCTATTATATACTTAGAAATATTACTTATATAGCTAAACATTATTAAATATTCCTAGTATATTATAAGAAATCGCTCTTACGTAATATTACTACTACGTCGTCCTTTTCCGTTATATCTACGTTAAATAATAAATACTCTCCGTCTTTAAATCTAATTAATCTAGGTCCTTAATCTTCTATACGACCGCTAGCGCTAAGGCGGCTCTATAGTATTAACCTAGCTATACTATAAATAACCTTATAGTTATCCTATAGCTTAGGGACGAACTCGCCTACTTTACTATCTAGGTTTACTATAACCTAATCGAAAAGCTTATCCTTAAACTAACGTACTATAGCGATATTATACTCGATACGAGAGTCTACTAGTAAGTTAGCCCTTACGTATTACTATCGGATAGATCGTAACTAGCGAAGGCCTTCGATAACGATTATATAATCTACTACTTCTAAATACTAAGTAGGGAGGTATTAGAATAAGGTAGTAAAGTATTAGATAGCTAACTAAGCCTCTTAGGTAAGGCTATAGAGCGCTAGAAGGATAAGAGAAAGTCTAGAAACGTTATTAGGGTAATTATCTAGTATAGGTAAGCCTAGCTATTTCCTAATAGTATAGATATAAAGAGAGTTCCTATAAGGAGTAGTAATAGTAGGGGTTATATTCTAGTCCCTACCTACTACTATAGGATAACTAGCGTATAATAATATAGCGTTAAAAGAAGCGGCGATAACGAGGTACTAAAGCTACTACTAGACGTCGTCGTCGATATAAGGCTATATAGTCGATATAGCGTCCTATAATATAGACTATATAACCTTAGTAAGGACTCTAAAGGATTTAAGTAAGCTACTTTCCTCTATTATTATAGTAGCGCTACTCTTAACTAGAACTCGCGTATTAATAGCTAGCTACTAATATATCTAGTATATACCCTTAACTAGCTACTATTATACCGTTTATCCGAGATAGGGCTAGATTAGGCGCTATATATTAGGTATCGAGATAAGGGAGGTCGGCGTAATAGAGATAATATTATAATTAGACTAAAGCTCTCTAAGGGTAGTATAGATCTAATCGTAGATAAGCTAGTAGGTATAGAAGGGATAAGTCGAGAGGGGAGGAATATCGATAAATATAGCTAAAGTATTAGGTAGCGAGCTACTAGGACGCTAGGCTAGAGACTATACCTACGATACTAACGTAGCTTACTATACGCTAAGATAGGTAAGGTATAGCCTTAGTATATAAAGAGGGATAAGATAAGGCGTATATAGAACGACGCTATACTTTCGATAGCTAAGTATCCGCTATAAGATTTCGACTATAGTAACGATAAGATCTAGAATAGTAGATCGCTACTACGTAATAAGCGCCTAGTCTATAATAGTAGGCTAGAGTATAAAGGGTTTAAGTATAAGATTAAGGTAAATAATAAGTTAGACCTAATAGTTAGAAGCGAGTAATATCTACGATAATATCTAACTCTAGCGATTAGCGTTAATAATAGTATTATCTAGTTTATAAATATAGCTATCTAGCGTACTAGAGGTCTAGTCTTAGCGAAGGACGTTAATATACTATATATAAGCGTTAAACTCGAATACTAAGCGCTATAGTTTATTTAGTAGTAAAGGGAGAGAAGAGGCTATAACTAAGAAGAAGGCTTCTAATAAAAGACTAGTACTTTAATACCTAAGGTACTTACTAGCGACGATAAAGTAGGAGAAAGGAAAGATAGTAGAGTAGGAGCGAGAAGTTTCTTAAATACTCGATAGCGAGCTAGCGTAGAGCTAGCGAAGTGTTAGTATTATAACCTATCTTCTAATAGTAGATAATATTATCGTAAGGTATTGTAAGAGATCGTAAAAGAGCGTAAAAAGGCGTAGTATATTTATAGTATATTACCCCGGTTTCTAGCTTAATCGATAGCCGCTAGACCTATAAATAAATATATACGTAGTTCGATATTAGCTATATTAGATCCTCTAAGAAAAGTAGTACTAGTATAGAGAGTTATTAGTAAATATACGTCGTTAATAAAGTCCTCTATAGAAAATATACCCTTTCTTACGATAGTTTATAAAAGCTTATAATAGTAAAGTCTACTAGTATATAAGGTTCCTTAGCGTATAGAGTAGAACCTAGGGTAGCTAGATTTAGCTACGTCTATTAGTTATAGTAATAGCGTTTATCTAGGTATAGAGTATAGAGAGCTTAGAATTAAGGAAATCTATCGATATAGTCTAATCGTAACGTAGTAGGTTAGTCGTTATACTAGGTTACTCCTAGGAAGGTACTAGAGATAGTTAATAGTAATAAGGGTATAGTAGTCCTTATATTTAATAGCGACGATTAAGCTAGGCGTAGCTATAAACTATAAAGTAATAACGAAACTTAGCTAGTACTAAGAAGAAGCGCGATACTAGCTAGAGGTATATCCTACTTAATATTATTTACTTATTAGTATTATATATTACGCCTTTTATATATTTTACTATACTAGGAGATCTAGAGGTATTATAAGGATAATTTAGTATAGCTCTACTACGAGCTAGAAAGTAACGATAAATACTATCTAGTACTAGTATAGCGGTATCGATAGCGGCGGCTAGCGGCTTATCCTATCTAACCTTACCTCTTATAGTATATATATACTATACCTCTCGCCTTATCTACTATTTTAAGCCTCTTAACTCTTAATACCTCCTCGACTATACCCTAGGTAGTATTTAATACTACTAGTTACTTCTAGGCTTCGTACTAGTAAATATATCTAAGACTTCTACTCTAATAATAGGCTAAGTATATCTTTATTCGCTCTACCTAAGCGAGATACGAGTAGTAATCCTTTAGAAGGATTTCGTATATTATTAAAGGTAGTATAGGAGTTAACGGAGACCCTCTCGATAGTATATATTATAGATATTAACTAGCTAGGAGTAGATCTAGCCGCTAAGATAGAAACTCTAATTACTATCTAAAATATCTATAGTAATAGAAGGTACTAATAGCTTAAGGCTTTCGTCTAACTCGCTAATAGACTTATTATAAGTATATAAATACTACGCTATCTAGGAGGCCTTCTACTAACCTCTATACTAGGGCGATAGGAAATAGGATACGCCGATAGTATAAAGCTTAAGTAGTTAGTATACGAGGCTCGTCTAGCGATTAAAATAGTTAGCGACGAGAGGGATATAAGCCTAAAGAACGATAAGAATAGCGCTTTTAGTAAGTATACGTAGATAATAGAGATACTTAACGCTAAGCCTAATACCTAGGAACTAAAAGCGCTCGCTAAAGCTAAGGAAATAGACGGATAACGAGTATATATACTATAAAAATACTAAGTAAGAAAAAGACTAAAATATAAAGTAGGAAGAAAGCTTAAATACTTCGAGAGTAGTTATATTTATAGGAAGGAAGGAAGATAGATAAAGGTAATAGCCTATACTTAGTTTAAATTTATAAATCTTTATCCTTTATTTTATAATATTACTTTCGTAACGTAGCTACTATAAACTCTAGCTAGTAGTCGTAAACCTATTAGTCTCGTCTCGGCCTATCGATAGTATATAGCCTATAGCGATATATAAAAACCCTATATAGCTCTAGTTTTCTTCTATATACTATAACGATAAGACCTCTAACTAGCGACGAATACTAGCTAGTAGTCGCGATTACTACTAGCCTTATCTTACTTACTATAGCTATTAAATATACTCTATCTAAACCTAATATTATAGACGACTCTAACGATAAGGAGATATAGCGTAAGAGCCTAAATACTAAAACGGCGTTAGATAATAACCTCGAGTCTAGCGACGATAAGGATATAGAAGATAAAGAAGGTAAGAGTAGTTAGGATAATAAAAGCTATAGTAGGGAAGAGGAGGGAGTATACTATAGTACTAAGGATAGAGGCGAAGCGCCTAAAGGCGCGTAACTACTAGCTCTACTCCTAAAGGTCGTAGATCGAGGTATAGATAAGGTTATAGTACTCCTTAGCGAACTACTAGGATAGGAGGCGGTAGTCGCGATAAATACTATAAAGAATAGATCTATAGATAAGTTAGTAGGCGAATACCTCGCCGCGATTAACTATATAAGCGCCGTCTAGACGATTAGTAGCTAGGGGATTCTAATAGGTCTATAAACTCTTAAATAAAATAGTAGTCTCCCCTAGCTTAAGGCTATAGGCGTCTTAGCTCTAAGACTAGCTAAAGGTAAGATTATATAACCTACCCTATATATACGGACGTTAGGCTAATTATACGTAAATAGGTCGCTACTAAAGAGTAGATAACGGTATAGCGCTATTAATAGGGTTATAGAGCTAGAGCGATAATACTATTACTAGCTTCGACGACTATAGGGATATAGTATTAAAGGGGGAGAAGGATATTGTAGTAGCGAATATAGCTTAATTAGGATACGTATTAGCTAGCCGACTAGACGAATAGAGTAAGCTATAGGGTAGGATATCGCTAAATAAGGAGTTAGATTACCTCGAGTAACTATAAGTACTATCTAGAGCTTAGTATTACGTCTTAGAGAGCGATAACTAACGTTATTATTATATACTAATATAGCCTAACTTCTTCGGCGTCTACCGTTTTTAAGCCCTCTTAACTTCTTATTAATACTTCTAACTTCTTACTAACCTCTCTATACTTTAATATCTCTACCTTAGTATCCTCGCGAATACTAGCTAGCCTTCGATATTACTCGCTAGCTTTATTACTATAGATACTTTAGCGCTAATTACTAAATAGACGACTCTACTTACCTACTTAAAGATACTAAGGTAATTAAGGGCGATCTAGCTATACTAGTAATACTACCGACTATTACTCTAATCTATACTACTATAGACGAGGTCGAGTAGGTTAGAGGCGCTTTTACTAGTAGTAAGTATAGTCTAGTTAAGGCGTTTAAGATAATAGTAGAACTATATATAAAGGAGGGGTATAGCGATCTCTTATAGGTAGATATAGTCTTACGTACTAGAGTATAAATTACTAATAGTAAGTATATATTATCTCGTATAAAGATAAGGACTAATATTTACTAGAGCGCTTTATAATAAGTAATTAGGAGAAGGTTAAGATAAAGGCGTTAGTATAGGTAGCTAAAGGCTAGCTATAGGACTTAATAACTAACGATAACGAGCTAACCGAGCGTATTAAGATAGCGGTAGAGGTATATAACGTAATAACCTAGCTAGAATTCTATAGGATATAAGAGACTTCTATTAAGATCGTTCTTAACTAGTTAGATATATATAGTAGGTATAGGAACCGAGTCCGCTAGTAAAGGATTAGATTTTAGTAGGCGATAGGTATAGGCTAATAGTCCTTATAAACTTATATAAGAGATTTAAATACTAAAATATAATACCGATCGCTAACTAGTAGTCGTAGTAATATAAATAGTAGCCTATACGTTATAGTAGGTAGTAAGTAGGGTATATATATAACTATATATATAAATCTACCCTAGATCTCTAGACCTTTCTAAACCCTCTATACGATTAATACTACTATATATTAAAACCTAGCTAGACCTTAAGCGTACTATATAATACTTCTCCCCTTACCTTACTTACTTAATCCTAAAGGGGGCCCTAAGAGATCTAGCTTTCCTAACTAGATAGAAGATAAGATACTTACTAAAGAGGGTATATCGATAGGCTATAACGTCCTTAACCTCGCTATAGATTAGGATACCTACGTTAGCTACCTTAAGAGTAGCTATACTACTATAGATATAGTCGTTACTAGCCTTATACGCGAAGTAGAGGACGTAGTATATAGAATAGCGTCTTAGTAAGAGCCTAAGTAGCTCGACGTACTAATAGTAGTATACGCTAGTATTAAGATTATATAGAGTATAAAACCCTTACTACTAAGACTAGTCCTAATACTAATAAGTAGTAGATATAAGCTCTATTTTAGCGGACGATATATACTAGTACTATAAGGTAGCGAGGTATATTAATATATTTATCGAGGGTCTAAGGCTAAGTAATACGACTATATAAGCTATAAAGGGAGTACTAGGCGGCCTAGCCTAGATAATAGCGTCTTAAGTTACTCGACTTCTAGATAAATATATAGTAGTATAGGTAGAGGAGTAATAGATTAATATACGTAATTAAATAGGTAACCCTAAGCCTTAATATATATAATATAGACGAGACGAAGGGATAAGTATAATTAGTATAAAGGAGTAGCTTCTAATAGTTATTAATTTTAGGCGAGGATAGTATTACTAAAAGGTAGCTAGTATTAGGTATTACGGAAGAGGCTTAGTATTAAAGATTATCTATATATAAATATTCTTTATACCCTTCGCTATAACCTTCCCCTATATACTTCTTACTAACTATACCCGCCTAAGGAGTACTAGGTAGTAGTCGGGTATACTAAGCGCTAATTTAGATATATAAACGATGTAATAACTACTAGGGTAAATAATAGTAAAGGATTCGGTTATCGACCTTACTAACGAGTAAGAGAATAAAGATAGGAGCGTATATATCTCGATCGAATTAGATAAGGAGGCCTTTAAGTCTACCCCTAATAGGACGATATTACTACTATTCTATAATAAAGAGTCCTAGACGATAGCGCTCTATCGGGTCTTATACTCTCGTACGAAGAATACTACTAAGGTCTACGCTACGTTAGTAGCGACTAGACGAGATAGCCGAGAGTTAGACTTAATAGTAGCGCTAGTAGCTATCTTATAGCTATAGGAGAGATATAGAAATAGTAGCGAGGCCTAGTTAGATAGGGTTATAAGTCTTATAGAGGCAATTATAAAGAGTAAGAAGAGGAGTATAGTAGTCCTTATAGTATAAATCTAGATTACTAATAGCTATATAGAGACTACGATAATATACGTTATAAAGCGAATATAGGTTAATATAGTAGCGGTAATAGCGTAGAAGTAAGTCGAAAATATAGTAGTAGTTATCGAAACCCTAGGCGCTAGTAGACTCTAGTAGGCTAAAGATCGGGCCCTAGAAAATATAAGTATACTAAACGACGCTATAGTAAATACGCTCGATAGTAAAGTAGGTATACTAGTAGATAGAGTACTCTAGTTAGTAAAGAAGATATAAGCGAGACGGAATATAGAATAGGCTACTACGTAAGCGCCGAGTCTATAACTTATTAGATTATATTATATATATAATAGTCGTATAGGATTAGGCTTACTATATATCGAATATTAGCTTCTTCCTACTCGTTATTAAAACTAGTTATCGTTATCTATACGGCTATAGGAGGCGTAATAGTCTATCTCTCTACTTCTATATAGTCGGATATATAGCCTAGGCGGTAGTATAGTATATATCCTAAATATTTATATCTTAAAAGCGATATAAAATTAATATAAGAGGTATCTATAGTATATACTAACCCTATATACTATTACTACCGCTTTATAGTCCTTCCTATAGAGTAGTTATAAATCGATTTAATTTACGAATAGATTTATAAGTATAATAAATATATTCCTATTCGAAATTTAGAATATAGCCTAACTTAAATTAAATCCTATTTAAATAATTTAAGATTTATAACTACTTATAAATATTTAAGAGAAATTCGTAAATATACTTATAAATAGGCTTCTTAGATATAAATATTATAAATATATTTATAAATAATAGATTTATAAATACGATTTAGATTTATAAATATAAGGGACTTAGATTTATCTATATTTAGAATAAGTCCGTATAATATAGATTAAATAATTTATAACTACTCTACCTTTCTAGCTAGTCTATATAAGAAGCTTTTCTTATAGTACCTCTAGATAACTAAGAGGCTAATATAAAGACTAGCTAGCGTTCGTATAGTTAAGGACTATTACGTACCTCTATAAGGGGTATTTAACTACTATAAATCCTTCGTCTTATAATTTACTACTATCTTCCTCTCTATAACTCTAGCTAGCGCTTAGGCTTACTTTTCGACTAGTAATAAGACCCGCTTCTAACTAGTAAATAATAGATCCTCTACCTACTATAGCTAATACTTATCCTAATCTAACGACCCTCTATATTATTATAACTCTATACTTAGAGCGATATCTATAGGAGGTCCCTAAGGTAAGCGTCGATACTAAGAGCTAGACCTTACTTACTCGCTACTATAGTATAGCGAATAACGAGAGCTATAATATAATACTTAGTAAGCTACTAGTAATATAGACGTAGTATAAGAGCGGTAGATAGATATAGTTAACGGCTTTTAATATACTAGTAGATAGTATAATATAAGGTAAGTAGGTTATAGTTTAGATTATTATAAGGGAGCGTAAAGCTAATAGGCTAGTAGTAAGACGAGTAATATATAGTAAAGATAGGTAGGTACTATTACCTATCCTATAAGTAGGTAGGACTAGCGTAAAAGACGTAAAAGAGAATAGATATTTTATATAAATACTAAAGGATTAGTCGGAGACGCTTCTAAACGAAATAGAGATAGCGTTAATAGAATTTCTAAACGTAATAGATATAGAGTTAAAGAGTAATAGTTTCTTCGTCTAAGTATTATAGAATAGTATTTTTAGCGGGTATATAGGCCCGAACGGATCTAGTAAGGTTCGATAGGCTATATAGCTATTAGATAAAAGTATAGCCGTACCCTAGCTAGCGTTTAAGGTTATAATTAGGTAGAGGGAATTAGTATTATATTATTAATAAGCCGCGAGTATTATTATATATAATACCCTATTATATTAAATGTTATCCTTCGCCTTATATAGTTTAACTATCTACTAGGTTTCTTAACGCTATATCGTCTTTAACTTTAATATCTAAATAGCGATCGATCTACTACGCTCTACGTTAACTACTAAACTACTAAAAACTAGAATAATCGTAATACTACTAAGGTAGATATCCTCGATATAGATATACTACTATCGATAATATAAGGACTTATAGAGGAGGGCGGATAGGTAATAAATAGTATAAAGGTACTAAGGAATTTCCTTAGTAGTTTAGAGATACTAGATCTAAAAACGGATAACTTTATAAACTAAGTTATTAAGGAATATAGGATATAGAACGAACCCCTACTAGTATATACGCTTAGGATAATACTCGCTATCTACGCTTATTAGAGAGATAGAGGTATCGGGTAGATTAGAGTAATTATACTAGGAGCGGATATAATTTCTAATAGTTCGTCGCCCTATATATATAAAATACAATTATAGACTAACTTATATTAGATAGGGAGCGGCTAGCTAGTAAGGATAAAGTCTCTATAGGTCCCTTAGGCTTACTTATATAATAGCTTATAGAGCGTTTCCTAGAGAGTAAGGAGATAGAGAACCTACGCCTCCTAGCTATATAAGCCTATAATAGGATAGATAGGGTTATAAAGCGATATCTAGATAGCGTACGGGATAGAAATATAGTTTAGTATATATAACTAAAAGGCTAGGGCGGCGTATAGAAGGTAAATTAATAGGTAGGATAACGAGATACGAAATTAGAAGGATAGATAGGCGTAAGGATAATAAGTACTAGAAAGTCCTATAAAAGTATAGTATAACGATCGATTTAAAATTCTATCGGTATCCGTAATAACTATAGAGATAGTATTAATAGATAATTCTAGACCTCTTCGTAGTAGGTAGGATATATCTATAATATATACTTAACCCTAAAATATAGTAACTCTATCTACTTTTAACTTCGCTAAGAAAACCTACTACGAACCTATATCTATAAGATACCGCTCCTTCGGCGACGGCTTACTCCTCTACTATTTACTAATAACTCCTACCGCCCGATATACTAGATATAACCGCCTATTATATAAGGGAGCTACTAGCGGTAGTATCTACGTCTAGCCTAATTAACTATATTATTATCTTAGAGGAAATAGGAGCGATAAAGTATATACTCTAAGAGGCTAAGGAGGAGTATATAGGTAATATATCCTATCCTCTTTCCTATACTTTCGTTATATCTAACGAACTATTACTAGTAATAAAAGTATAGAAAGTCTTCGTAGTACGCTCGTAGTTAGTAGTAATATATTCTATAATATATCGAATATTAGAGAGTAAAACGTACTAAGATACCTACTATAGCTAACCTTTATAGTTATCGAGAAGAGATAGCTAATATAAACGATAGGTAGCGTAGAGTATAGTAATAGTAATAGCGTAGTCGCTATATAGTAGATATAGTTAGCTCTAATAGCTATCGAAGATAAAGGCCTATATAGCGTTACGAAGACGATAGTAGGTCTTAAGGTTATATTAGCGTAGTAGATAGTTTAACTAACGGAAAGGCGAGTCTATAGTAATATCGAAGTAGAGCGTCTCTAGTAGGATACTCTCGTTATCTAAGATATAGTCCTTCTAGTACTACTAATCTCTACTCTATTAATTAACGAGGAGACTAATATCCTTTTACGCTATACGATAGTATATAGGGATAAGATCCTTTAATTAGTAGAGGTAGTCTTCCGCTTTAGATACTAGGTAGAGGGCTATAGCTATAATTTAAAAGGGATAGAGCTTAGGGATACTATTATACTCGCGGACGAGGCTAGTACGTATAAGGAAGCGCTAGAAGAAGACTAACGTAGTCCTAATAGCGTAGTAGGGGAGCTTAACTATAACTACGACTTAGATAATAAAATCTAGGCTCTTATCGATCGCTAATATCTCTTCTAAGATACTTATCCCGTTTAAGATAGAGGGAGACTACGCGAGCTATACTTTAGTAAATCTCTATTACGTATAGGCTCCTAGTAAAACGAGGTTATCTACTATAGATAATTATATTATAGTACTATATAGGATAAAGGTAACTACTAGGTAGGGGTAGTAGGAGGTTAGATACTAGTTAATATCGCGGTTAGAAAGGTAATAATATAATAAAGGAGGAGAGTAGAAGATAAAGAGTAGAAGAGATTAATTACGTAGCGTAAAAGTAACGTAATATATAGACTATTAACTAGAGTTTCGATAGGGGTTAGGAAGATAGTATATAAGAAGGGACGAGAGATATATATACTATAATATAATTTAGTCTTACGTACTACTAGTACGCCTATTTATCGTATATCTATACTATAACCTAACTCTAATACCCTAAGCTATCTACTATAACCCGTACTCTAACTATTTCCTTAACCTATATAAGATAGGTATATAGCTTCTTTAAAGGCCTTAGCGTAGATCTCGGGAAAGCTATAGTTCTTAGGTTTCTTTATCTCGATAGCTTTAATAGCCTCGATTTACTCGTCGTCGATACTATACTTACTAGCGTTAAGTAGCCTAACTATATAGTTAATAATATAAGGGTAGAAGGTCGCTTTCTTAAGCCTACTATAGTTATCCCTCTCTAGCGTCTCCTAGTTAGGTAGTTAGTATACGAAGTACGCTAGGCCGCTCTTAAACTTAGTAGTACTCTCGATATAGTTAGTATTCTTAACCTACTCCTAGATTACTAGCTTCTAACCGCCTAGTAGTTTACTATACTTACTAATAGTAGACTTAGACTCTAGCTAGGTAGACTTAGTCTCTAACTATAGCGGCTTAGACTCTAGCTAGGTAAACTTAGTCTCTAACTATAGCGGCTTAGCCTCTAGCTAGGAAGATTTAGCCTCTAGCTAGGTAGACTAGGTCTCTAACTATAGCGGCTCTATCTCTAGCTAGGTAGACTTAGTCTTACTAATAGTAGGGGTATTCTCTAACTAGGTAGACTCTTCTATAAGAGAATCCTCTACCTAAGATAGCTTTAGCTATAGTAGCTTCTCTTACTCTAACTATCCTAACGGCTTCGCTATAGGGCTATCTTCGCCCTCTCTCTCTTCTTCCTTATCTACGTCTACCTCGATAATAAGTTCTAGTAGCTACTACTAACGAGGTCGCTTATAAGGGCTATTATAGGGTAGTAGAAACGAGAGTTACGTATAGGGTTTTAAACTATCGAGAGATAGAGTTTCTAAGAAGAGCGTAAGAAGCGCGGGCTATTTAAGATAATACTAAGCCGCTAGTAGGCGTTAGTACGTAATATATAGGGTTAGATAAATAACCTAGATCGTAATAGTACCCCTCCCTCTATTAAAGGAACTCCTATAACGTCTATACTTTATATCTATATCGCTTACTTTAGATAGTAATATATAACTACGCCTAAGGGGTTAAGGCGGTAGTACTTTATATTAGGTTATTATATATAGAGGCGAGCGATTCCTTCTAAGCCTAATCGCTATAGCGTAGAGAAGCGACTATATATAAAATAGGTAGTATATAAGTACTTAAGGTAACGATAGCGGTATTAAAGTTAATACTAGTAGAGTTAGTACTATAGTTAGATAAAGGCTTATTATTACTAATAAGTACTATAAGTCTAAACTATTATAGAGGCTATATTAGCTCGTATATATAAGGCTTAGGCTTATCGGGGTATCGCTAATAGAAGGTATTAATACTCTTCTTATAACTAGGTAGAAGGTTATCCTATAGCTCTTCCGTAATCTTATTATATCCCTTCTACTAGACCTTGTAGTACACTTTCTAGTACTTAATTCTCGAGTTAACTACCTCTTAAACCTCCTATTTATCCGATCCGAGGTTATCCTTAGGGTCGAGGTATACTAGTAGTAGCGGCTCTTAACGCTATTCTAGTAGAGGGTCGTTAGTATAGCGCCTTAGAACTAAGGTGTAATAGACGTTATAGATAGTTATTCCTAGGCTAAGCTTAAGTCTATACGAGCGGCGGCCGACTAGTTCTATAACCTCGAAAGGTCTAAGGAACTTATAATTAAGCTTCTTTACTAGGCGTACGATTCTAATATAGCGAGCGTCTAGCTATACTAGATTACTAGCTTTATAGGCGGGTATAGGTAAGCGCTTTAAATTCGCGGCGTTAGTATACCTAGCTTAGGTAAGTATATACTACGCGGTTAATTCCTCGAGCCTATCCTTTCGTAACTATTCTAGTACTACTTATAGGTAAGTCTATATATCTCGTATATTATCTACGAGATTATCTACTACTTAAACGTAAGGAAGCTAAGAGTTAGGGACTTATAGTCCTACTAGGGAGTAAAATTCTATTCGAGAGTACCGTCCGTAATTTACGAAGAAAGGTATTATACTAGTACTTACCGACTCGTAGTTATTAAGGGCGAATTCTACCGAAGGTAGTATAGCGACCTAGTTATCTTACTAATAGTTAATAAAGGCCCGTAGATACTACTTAAGGGTTTAGTTCGTATATTTAGATTAATCGTTAGTCTTAGAGTAGAAGGCCGTAGAGATATTCTATATAATACTAAGACGGCTATATAGACGCTTAAAGAATATACTAATCTACTACGTACCGCGATCCGAGGTTATAACCTTAGGTAGACCGTAAATATAGAAGATATACTTATAAAAGAGGTTAGTAGCGTACTCGGCCTCTAAGCTAGTCGTAGGGATTAATCTAACTTACTTAGTAAGTATATTAGTAACGGTTATAACGTTCTTATAGACCGCTCTAGTCTCTATATCCTTACTTATAGGTAGCTCGACGATAAAGTTAATAGCTAGATATTTCTATTTACTACTAGGCGTAGGTATTACTAAGAGGGTTTCTTACTTCTTTAGCCGCGAGGGATTAGCTTATTAGTAGATATAATAGTTTCTATAATATCTCGCGATATCTACTAATATTAGGGGCTAGAATAAGTTCTACCTCTATACTAGCTCGAATATCCGAGCGGGTCCTTAATATCCTACTACTTATAGGTTATAGTACCTCTACGTAATTCGTATTCGTAAATTCTTATACTCTAGTATATATAGGCGCTTATTAACGTAGAGCCTATCGGACGCGATATAGTAATCGAAGGCCTCTATCTTCTATCGTTATAGCTATATATTTAATCTCCTAGTAGCTAGGTTACTATAAAGCCTCTTAAGTCTCGCTATTATAATAGGCTATTAATAAGCCTACTCTAGTATATACTCTTTAGGTTCTCGCTCTAGCTCGTAGGTTATATACTCTTTAGGCTCTCGCTCTAGCTCGTAGGTTACGTCGCCTTTACCCCCTTCTATAGGGGCTATATTATCCTTAAGTAGTATACTACCTTCTTTACTATTATTATCTATAACCGAGGGTGCTCGGTATTCTAAGGTCGTATTAGAGTTAACGGGTTCCTTGGTTCGTATCGTAAACTATATTATAATATCGAGGTTATATAGTTTTAAGATAGTCTATTACTAGTATTAGAGGCGCGTATTAGTAACGGTACTAGGTAAGTCTTATAAGCGCTACGTTAGGCTATCTAGCTTCTAGCCTTACTTACCCGAGCGATAGGTAATCTTAAAGTTAAACTAGCTAAGGAACTTAGCCTATCGTACTTACTAGCGGTTAAGTTTCTTCGTAGTTATAAAATACTTAAGGTTCTTATAGTCCGATAGGACGCGAACTAGTTCCTCGTACTCTATAAGTTCTAGCTACTACTCTTCGAATACTTTAACTATAGCTAGTAGTTCCTTATTATAGATATTATAGTTATACTCCTAGGGATTTATCTTCTTAGAGTAGAACATAACTAGCCGTAAAATACTATTAGGCCCTTTCTATAATAGTACGCCTACTATTACCTAGTCGAATACGTCGGTTTCTACCTATATAGGTAGGTTAGGATCGAAGTATACTAGGATTAGTATAGTTATAAATCGTCGCTTAAGTTCGCTAAACGCTTACTAGTACTAGCTAGTCTATTCGAACTAAATATCTTTCTTAGTTATATTTGTTAAAGGAGCTACTACTCCTAAAAAGGAGTTAATAAACCTATAGTAAAATCCTACGAATCCTAGAAAGGCTAGGATATCCTTAGCGTTACGAGGTGTAGCCTAGTTCTAAATAGCTTCTACCTTAACTAGATCTATCTTAATCCCTTCCGTAGTTACGATAAGTCTAAGGTACTTAACTTTCTAGATACTAAACTCGTATTTATCGATATTAATAGGGAGTCCTATATCTCTAAGTTTAACGAGCACCTAGCGAACTTTCTACTAGTAGTCTTCTAAGGATCCTAAGGTATAGATTAGAATATTATCTAAGTAGACTATAACGAAGTTATCTAGAAATTCTCGTAGGACGCTATTAATATAGCGCTACTAGGAGCTTAGCCTATTATATAAGCTAAAGGGGAGGACCTTATATTAGTATAGCCTATATCGTATAATAAAGGTAGTTATCTACTCGTCGCCTTTATAAATACGGAGGTTATTAAAGGTAGCTATAATATCGAGCTTCGTAAAGAATATCGCTTTATAGAGCTAGTCTAGAGTCTCGCGGAGTAAGGGAATAGGGTACCTATCCTTAATAGTAAGAGCGTTAATACCTCGGTAATCTACGTATACTCGTAATCCCCCTCTAGGTTTAGTTATAATTAATATAGGTAAGGTATATCTTAAGTTAGACTTCTTAATAGTACCCTATATAAGTCTATTATCGACGTACTTCTTTACGACTACTAGTTACTTAGGGCTTATAGTATATACTTTCTTATAGGGGATCTTAGCGCTAGGCTTAAGGTTAATTATATAATCCGATAGTCTATACTCTAGTACTATAAATTCGGTTTTATGTTTAAACGCGTTAGCTAGGTTATAATATACTAGGGGTAGCTTCGCTCGTAGATTAGTTTTAGCTAAGTTTATAAACTTCTTAATATCCTTAGGCGATAGGGCGTTAAGAGCTTCGTCTACTACAAGTACGAAAGACTTTATATATTTATCTTTATCGGCGTCTTATTCGGAAAGGTCTTTAGGCTATAGGATAGAGAGCTATTCTAGGTACTTTCGTACTAGTTCGATAAACGTATTAGCGCTAACGAAGTATATATCGGCGTTAGGATTAGGTTTACTATCGATAGGTTAATTAGTATTATAGACGTACGATCGATTATTAGTATCGACTATTACCCTATATAGTCGACTACTATAATTATACGAGTAATACTACTCGGAATTAAAGGTAATCGTCCGCTTACTAAAATCGAGTTAAGGATTATACTCCTTAAACTAAGATATACTAATAATAAGGTCGTATTAGTCTAGGTTAGTAATATAGTAAAGGCCTTAGTTAGTATATACTCTAATAGTTATCGTAATTATAGCGGCGTACGTAAGCTAAGTACGATAGCTATCGGCTAGTTATAGATCTTTTAGTAAGGAAAGGCGAAAGGTAGGTAACTTATATACGCGAACGAATAAAGAGTAAATAAAGAGGGCGGAGCTACTAGTGTCTAAGAGAGCTTTTACTTTTAGGTTACCTACTACTACTACTAAACTTATATATATAAGGTATCGACTATACTTAGGTTCGACTAAAATAGATTAGTATATCTTAGTTATAGTAGCGGAGGTATAGAAGATAGTAGTAGTATAGGAGATATACTCCTTATAATCTTATATATACTAATATCTCTACTTTAGTAGATATTAGTATTTATTTTCTTCTTCGTATATTCGGGCCTTATTAACGCGACTTTATCGTAAGGCTAAGTATTTCCCTACTCGGAGCTATTAGTAAGTAGAGGGCGCTCTAGAGCTAGGTCGATCTATAGTTACTCGTCGTTTATAGCGTTAAGCGTAACGTTAGCTACGCGGGTATTAGCTTTAGTATATAGAGTATTAACGAATATATCCCCGTACGTAAAGCGGCCTTTATCTTAATAGAGAATATAGCGGGTATCGGTACTAGTATAGCTAGGTTCTCGGTATCGGAAGTACTTATTCTATTACCTTAGAACTTAACGGTCGGCCTTAGATAGCTTAGAGAGGCCCTTATACTTACGAGGGATAATACGCGTTAGAGCGCCGAACTAGCGTCGCCCTAGATTACTAGTAGAGCTAGAGCTTTAGTTATTATTAGAGCGGCGGTTACCTCCTCTATTACTAGAGCTACTATTATTATTACCTATACTAGGATTTATACTCTTTATAGTTTAATACGTATCTTCTTTAGTCTTAGCCGCCTTATAGAAGTTATTAAATAGTATATACTAGAAGTATTTTATCTCCCTTATATAGACCTTATTAAGTTTAAGCTATAACTTATAGGTATTAGGCTCCTTTATAGCCTTAGCGAGAAGTAACTAGTAGACGATAATAAACTTAGAGAAAGGTTAACTTTCCTTCTAACGGATCTAGGTTAGTTTAGCGGCTACTTTAAGAGCTATATCGCGTTTACCGAAGTTAGAGTTAAGTTTAGTCTATATATTATCTAGGCTCTTCTAGGTACTCTTAGAGTATAGGTTAATTAACTCCTAAGGGGCGCTCTTAGTACGTCGTAAGATATAGTCGAAGATCTCTTAGAGGTTTATAGATTTATTAAACTAGGCTATAATCTTACTAGTTATCTACTTACGCTAGACCTTATACTCGGGTGTCTTACTATTAAAGATATTAGGGTCTAGGAACTTCGTATTACGCGTAGAGTAGAAATAGGTACTAGTAGTACTAGCGTAGGTAGGAGTAGCGGATATAGCGCGTACGAATAGATAAGTTAGTATAGTCTAGGTACGTTATATAGACGGCGCCGCGGTTAGCGTACTACGGCGTATTTACTTAAAGCGACTTAGTAGTAGAGGCCCGGCGGCGGCTATAGTAGTAATCGTTAACTACGCTTTAATATTATTAAGCTTATCTCGTAGGTTAGAGATCTCCTAGTTCTTATCGCTAACAATACGATAATATTCCTTAAGTAGGTCGTTACCTTCCTTCTCTACTTCTTAGACCTTTCTATTAGCCTCGTTAAGTTTATTAGTAACTTCCCTAATACGCTTCTCTCTATTATTATTAATAATAGCTTAAGCGAGGTTATCTTATATATTAGCTAGTTCTTATTATAGGTCCTATACCTACTCTTCTAGACCTTTACGCTTCTTTTTCAACTTCTAGTACTTATTAGCTAGGTTATAGATACTATAATACTAGAAGCGAGGGCGATTTTAAACGGCTTAGAGGAAGTTATTAGAGCTATATACTTAGAAGTTAGTAGTAGCGGCGTTCGAGAGTTCCTCTAGAAGCTAAGTAATAGTACGCTCGTTATAGTACGCGGAAAGGTCGATACTAGCGCCGTCTCTACTACGGCGTACTATATCTTAGAGGAACGTGTCTTCGCCGTTAGCGCCGTTATCGTTAGACTCGGTTTTATCGTAGTCTTAGGTTTAAGAATATTCTTAGGTTTAAGAGTCGAGGAAAGACGCGACTAGTATACTATTACTATCTACGAGCCTATAACGGGCTAAATACGAGGCGGGAATACCTAAAGATATACCAAATAGGTTAGTCTTCTAAGATTCCTAAACTTATTAGAGTTTCCGGGTAATCTAATTACTCGCCTTCCTCTTCTACTCTTCTAGTTTAGTAGTCGAGTATTAGCGGTATTATAGTTTATAGTTAAGAAGTTACTGCTAGGGCTAGAGTTCGAGTAATAGCTAGGTATCTATATATTATAGTATATCGTAGTGTTAGCGAGCAACATTACTTCCTTCAACTTAGGGGTTCCTAGCCTAATTCTAATCCGGGGAAGTGGCCTATTATCTTGTGGCGAGGGGTTTGAGATAAGATCTCTTATGGGCAGGCAACAGACTCTTATATAACACATGCTATGTACTAAATTCGAATTGAAGCGTTCTGCGAGAAGAAGATTGTGATTTTGACCCTATTAAATTGAGAGCCTTATGTTATCCCTTGCTTGAGCCTTGTTTTCTACCTTGATTGCCTTGCCTTGTTCTCTTGCTTTGGTCTTAGCGAGCCTTGAACTTCTCTTGTTACTCCTTGTTTGATTCCTTCCTTTAACGAGGCTATCGACAATCCTCCTTCGTAGGAGGACCTAGAAGCATCTTAGGCCTCGTAGCTAGTAAGGGAACAAGATTACTATTATGTGGTCGGTGTTGCCCTCCCACATCTTCTGGAGCCGAAGGCGGGGCTCAACTGCGAAAAATCAAGTGTTGTTTGTTGTGGATTTAAGGCTTTAGTTGGTTTTGATCTGTTAAGGGTTTTGAGGCTTACTAGTATGCGGGATCACTAAGCTGCTGGATTTCTCCTTCGGATTTCGACCTTATCTCGGCCATTAACTAGAAACTAAACTAGAATTAGACTCCAGGAAGGCATTAACACCTTCTGGATTGCCTGGACATTTGCGGAAACTAGAACTAGGCTAAAGATAGCGAGGAATCGAAGGAATTCTGGACTTAGTGATTTCCTAGCCTATAGGCTAAGAAATCCATTAGTAAGAAGAACTACCATTTCGCCAAGGATTTTGCGACGAGCACGTGTTTCTGGAGGTTTGAGCGAGCTCGACATTCTTAGGTAAGAAAATCTTCTGGAGAGGGCATTGCTTTAACCCCGACAATTGCCCTACCTACGAGGATTCTACCTAGCTAGTAACGAGCCCGCAACTTCCCGCTCTAAGCTTAGGATTAAGCAGGGAGAAGCTGCTAACATTGATTACGACTACCTTTTTGGATTAATTAATTCCTATTCTAGAACTGGAGCTATAGATAATGCTAGGGTTGCTTAGGGGGAGGTTTCTGCCTATGCTCCGAGTAGCCAACCAATTCCTATAGAGCCAGCATTTCGAACTATACGAGATCCGCTACACCCTACTAGGGTTGTAAGCGAATCGAGTAATGCAGATGCCTTTGCAGCTAATAATACAGGAGAAGGTAGTAGCGGGTTAGGTACGAAGGCCCAAGGCAAACGACCCCTTGTGGATATTAATCCTAAGCTATCTACTGCCGAATCCGGAATCGAGAAGGACAAGGCATTAGCGAGGCTGCAAGCAATAGAAGAGATAATGCAACTTGTTACTACTCTCGGAGGAAGAAGATAGCTAGCTCCTAGAGGGACAGAGAATCTAATGTTCGATAGGAGTAAGGCAACTACTTTCCTCGAAAGATTTAAGGCGCTAATTAAAGAATATGCGCTATTAGAAAATGATGAAGGCAAGTTAAAGAGGTTTGCTCGGAACTACGACACGTACACGCGAGATGTAGTAAAGACAATCGCTGGATTCGAGGAAGGAAACTATTAGGAGTTCTGGAAGAACTTCCTATAGGAGTACTTTAGTAGAGACAGCATTACTTAAACGAGCACAGTTAAGTATCTAGGCAAGTTTTGTAAGAAGTCATTGCCTATTAAATCTAATCCTACTAAATACTGCAGACAGTTTAGAGCAATCTGCAACAAATTGCTAGAAGGAGAGCTTTCTCCGAATTAGAAGAGCAGGTTGTTCCTAAAAGGTTTGCTAGTTAGTATTGCGAAGAAGGTCTACACACGACTTAAGATCTTACCTAGCAATCTAGCGAGTTATTAGAGGTTCGAGAAGATCTATGCTGAAGCTTAGAAGTTGATTCGTGGACAAGAAGGGGTGAGACAAGTGTATAGGCCAGAGCTAATTGTTAATAGGGTGCAAGGCATTATGGATTCGCAGAAGGAGAGGGTGACAGGTTAGAAGACTTCGCCCTTTGCCGTCAAATTACAAGACAAGTACCTTGCGAAGGATAGGCAAGATGCGATTAAGGAGCAGATTAAGCAGATGGGTTAGAGACTAGAGCAAATNGATAATGCTAGGGTTGCTTAGGGGGAGGTTTCTGCCTATGCTCCGAGTAGCCAACCAATTCCTATAGAGCCAGCATTTCGAACTATACGAGATCCGCTACACCCTACTAGGGTTGTAAGCGAATCGAGTAATGCAGATGCCTTTGCAGCTAATAATACAGGAGAAGGTAGTAGCGGGTTAGGTACGAAGGCCCAAGGCAAACGACCCCTTGTGGATATTAATCCTAAGCTATCTACTGCCGAATCCGGAATCGAGAAGGACAAGGCATTGGCGAGGCTGCAAGCAATAGAAGAGATAATGCAACTTGTTACTACTCTCGGAGGAAGAAGATAGCTAGCTCCTAGAGGGACAGAGAATCCAATGTTCGATAGGAGTAAGGCAACTACTTTCCTCGAAAGATTTAAGGCGCTAATTGAAGAATATGCGCTATTAGAAAATGATGAAGGCAAGTTAAAGAGGTTTGCTCGGAACTACGACACGTACACGCGAGATGCAGTAAAGACAATCGCTGGATTCGAGGAAGGAAACTATTAGGAGTTCTGGAAGAACTTCCTATAGGAGTACTTTGGCAGAGACAGCATTACTTAAACGAGCACAGTTGAGTATCTAGGCAAGTTTTGTAAGAAGTCATTGCCTATTAAATCTAATCCTACTAAATACTGCAGACAGTTTAGAGCAATCTGCAACAAATTGCTAGAAGGAGAGCTTTCTCCGAATTAGAAGAGCAGGTTGTTCCTAAAAGGTTTGCTAGTTAGTATTGCGAAGAAGGTCTACACACGACTTAAGATCTTACCTAGCAATCTAGCGAGTTATTAGAGGTTCGAGAAGATCTATGCTGAAGCTTAGAAGTTGATTCGTGGACAAGAAGGGGTGAGACAAGTGTATAGGCCAGAGCTAATTGTTAATAGGGTGCAAGGCATTATGGATTCGCAGAAGGAGAGGGTGACAGGTTAGAAGACTTCGCCCTTTGCCGTCAAATTACAAGACAAGTACCTTGCGAAGGATAGGCAAGATGCGATTAAGGAGCAGATTAAGCAGATGGGTTAGAGACTAGA
>NHNW01000105.1:0-35071 GCA_002786025.1 Zasmidium citrigriseum | reverse complement strand
TATTAAGGAGCGAGATCTAGAGTTTCTAGATAAGGATCTAGTATACCTATCTAGAACGCTAGATTCTCTAATAATTATACTACTATATTACCTACCGAAGAAGACGTTAATAGGCTAGTACTCGTCGATTATAGACCGCCGAAATCGATATATTAAAGAATATACTAAAAAGTTCGACCTTAACGCGGCGCTTATAATAGATATAGTACTAGTACGTATTTAGCGGAAGAAGGTAGGGATAAAGTACGAAGAAGTACCGTATAAGAGGGTACTATAAGAGTCGAATTAGGTATAGGTACTCGAAGAGTTTAATCGATTCTTAGCTTAGATATTCTAGCTTAGCTACGCTAAGGTTATCGTTACTAGTAGTAAGGAACTAGCTCGGAAGTATAAGATAGTAACGAGTAGATACTTCGACTAGGGACTCTAGAGCTTCGCTTTACTAAGAGCGCTACGAAGGATTTATAAGTTAGGAGGGGGCTTTAGCGTAGGGACTATACGTAGTAGAGTTATAGTAGACGGCTCTTAGGTAGGACCGTTAGTATTCGCGCTATAGTATCTAGAAGAGATTATATATAGTAGGAGCCGAGGAGACTTCGATATACTTTATACTATAGATATACTAGCTAATATAGTAAACGAGATTATATACGGCGCGTATCTAGAGGCTATAAGAAGAGTATAGTATAATAGCGTCTAACCGCTAAGAAGGGTACATACGACTTAAGCTACTATAGAGCTAGTATAGGGAGCTACTACGAAACTAGTAGAGGAACGTAATAGTTATAAGTATCTAAAGTTGAAGGCGATATACGATCTAATAATCCTAGTAATATCCGTCGCGAAAGGGGAGATTACGATAGAGTATACGGTCCCTAGTACGATCGTATACGCCCTAGAGCTAGATCTCGATACGGACTACCTAGAGACGTTCGTACTAAAGGTATTAGAGGGCTACCTAATCTACTACGCGCTACGGGTTACGATCTATACTTAGAGCTTCTAGGAGATATAGAAGTATAATATCGACTAGCGAGAGAAAGACGACGTAAAGCAATAGACTAACGTAGCGATATTAGAGCTAGGTCTACTAGGGGCCTAGAAATAGTATAAGAGATTCGGAAAATACATAGCCTTTATAGGCACCTAAGACGACTATCGATAAATCCTATAGTAGTAGCGAAAGGTACGCTATATAATTATAGATATACGAGTAGACTTCGAGCTAGTACTATATACGCTATAGGACGTCTTCTATATAGAGAGGGTTATTAAGGCGCGCTAGGGTATAGAGACTAGTATCCTAGACGGTAAACTAACCTTTATCGGTTTTAGGAGCTAGGACGTAGGGAATAAGAAAGTTATTCTATTTAAGGACGACGATATACGATCGCTCTATATACTATATATCCTAAAAGATTATACGAGGGATCTTAAGGGAGGAGATAGTATTACGAAGTAGAACTTATCTAGTAGCTTTAAGATACGAAATATAATCGGCTAGTTATAGAGGCTATAGTAGGCCTACTAGAGACGTATAGAGTAGTTACGACTAAGCGCGTTTCTAAGAGCCGAACTAAACTACCTATACTCGAAGGTATTTCTAGGTTATAGGAAATCTACTACTAACGTAGTAACGCGGCTCGTCTACCGTATTATACTAATACTCTATAAAGACGCGAGATATATAGTTAGGTAGGAGATCTTAAGAGTATAGAGATAATAAGTAGGTAGTTAGTAAGATAATATCGCTAGGGTATAATTTAAGGAGGTATAGCTATAATCTTTAGGATATTAGAAGTATTATACAAGGAAGCTTAAGTAGATATAGTCGTAATAGATTTACTAAATATAAGGTACGAGTAGAGTAAATAGTAAACTTAATACGATAAATACGTTAGGAAGAAGATAAATAGTACTTAACTAAGAGGGAAGAAACGGAGAACATATATAATATCTTAATTCCTATAATATATAATATACTAAGCTAGGTAAGAGTAAGATTAGCCTAAAGATATAGATATAGTAGGTACTAGTAGTAGACTAATTCCTCTTAGGTTACGAAATAAAATCTGCCTTACGCTTCGTATTTAAAGTAATCTAAGCGTTCGTAATATTAGCGAGTAACGCTCTAGGCTCGTAGTCGTAGACTTTAAAGCGAAGGTACTTACGCTTCTTAAGAGAATATTAAATAATACGTAATAGATAGCTAGAGCCGCGGAGATTAATACGCTTATACTAATAAGGATATCTATACTTAATCTAAATTAATATAGGATAGAGGTTTAATCTCGTAGCGACCTTAGTAATAAAATAATTATAGTTAGTAGAGGCGGCGAAGTTGTCGGAGATTTCGGAATCGGGTAAGCTATAGGAGAATAGATTACGATAAGGCTAAGCAAAAAGGTCGCTAGACTTAAGTAGTACGATATCGTAGTTATAGAAAAGATAAATATTACGCTAAGTAAGGGAGGTTATAGTAGGGCTATAGGGCCCTTCGTATAGCTTAACGTCGGGCTACTTATCCTTATTACCCTCCTAGTCGTCTTCGTCGTCCTTATTAGAGTCGTCGGAATCGTAGCTAGTACGCGTAGAGATAGGTAAGGCTAAGCGCTTATACTATTTAAACTATAACTTAAGGTCGAAGGGGAATACGGGTAAAGATTTAATATCCTAGTCCTTAGTCGTAGGCTAGAACTTCTTATTTGTTTATATACGTATAAACTCCTATTTAATAACTAGGTCGAGGAAATTAAGTTAGGTAACCTAGCTAAGTATATAGAGGTAAGATAGCTCTAGCTAACCCTATTACGCGGAAAGGCTAGAAGTAAGAGGTAGAGTAGCTAGCCGATTATCGACTAAAGAGGTAGACTAAGGAGACTAGAGTAGATTAATATAAAGGTTAAAGAAATAGTAGTAATAGTATATATAAAAGAGGACGCCTAATAGTAAAGGTCTAGCCTACGGATATATAAGGAGGTCTATAGCTATCTAGGTACGATCTTTAGCGGGATCGAGGAAGTTAGCGGGGATTTACTACGGCTCGATTTAGGAGCTTAATTCGATAACATATTTAGGGAAGGACCTATACTAGGGTTTATAGAAAAAGAAGGCTCGAACTAGGGAGATAAACGTCCGTAAACCGAGTAAGAGCGAAGATTAATAAATATATATAAGATTCGTTACTCTTAGTATTACCTATTATATATATATCTTAAAGTAGGATTAAGGACGTAGAGAATATATAGGACGTTATAAATAGTATTATCGTAAAGAAGTAGTTAAATATCTTAATAGAGCTAAGTTATAGTAATAGAATATAGACGGACCTCGTAGTACTATAAGGGGTTATTTACTCTTTAATTGTCGCTTCAATTAATATAAAGTTTTAAAGTTCAAGAGGTAAGGTTAAGAATAAGGTTTAACGGGGCCTTAGCTTCGGCTTTAACGCGCGAATACCTAAGGTAGCTTTAGCTTTACTATACTCTATAGACGTCCGCGCGTCCGTAGACTATTTTAAATAGAGGGAGCCTAAAAGGAAGGCGGTATAATAAGTATTATAGTAAAGTAAAGAGGGAATAGAAAGTAAGCTACGATAGTAAGAACGATACTCTTAACGATAGTAGCTAGATACTAATAGTATTAAGTTAGGAATATAGGTAGCGTACTAGGAAAGTAAGAACAAAAGTCTCGACGATAGTATTAAGACGCCCCCCGCCGTTAAAGTAGTAATATAAGAAAGCGATAAACCTAAGTACTAACGGTAAAGACGATACTCTTAGCGAGAGTATTAAGACGCGCCCGCCGTTAAAGTAGTAATATAAGAAAGCGATAAACCTAAGTACCGACGGTAAAGACGACACTCTTAGCGAGAGTATCGAGACGCGCCCGCTATTAAAGTAGTAATATAAGAAAGCGATAAACCTAAGTACTAACGGTAAAGACGATACTCTTAGCGAGAGTATCGAGACGCGCTCGCTATTAAAGTAGTAACATAAGAAAGCGATAAACCTAAGTACTAACGGTAAAGACAATACTCTTAACGATAGTATCGAGACGCGCCCGCCGTTAAAGTAGTAATATACTAAAGCGTCGAAAGCGAGGACCGATACTATTAACGATAGCACCTAGAAGTCGCCGCGGCTAGCTAACTAATAATATACTAAAGCGCCGAAAGCGAGTACTAATACTCTTAACGATAGTACCTAGACGTCCCTACGGCTAGCTAGTTAGTAACGGTCGAAAGCCGTAGTATTAATAGCGAACGTAGCGGTTTAGCTAAGAGTAAAGACGACTAGATTCTTTAGCCTACTAGGCGAATTGCGGAATAAGGTCTACGAGATACTTTATTCGGATTTCGTACTACTAGAGGAATAGAAGCTAGAAGACTTAGTACTAAATACCTCGAAAAAGGATATAGTCGCCGAGCTACTATAATTCGTATATAATATCGCCGATAAGTTATACTAAGATATCGATACGAAGGAGCGTTTACTACGGGTATTCTTATATCTATAGGCGCGAGATAAGAACCTTTTATAGAGCGGAGTTAATACTATCGATACTATATTTAATATTATTACGAATCTAACTATATTAGCGTCTAACGAGGATTAGGAGAATATAAGGTAGCTAGCTATAATATTAAAGTAGGATAATATAGTAACCTTAAGTAAGATTACCGAGAGGGAATAGGTATTAGAGATAAGAACGGAAGATAAGAAGGCGGCGAAGAAGATAAGAGGTAGAAAGGCGAAAAGAAGAATAAAGAAGTAGATCCCTCTAGATATTATATATCTAGTCGACGTTAACGAGTAATTACTTTAATATAGTAAAGCCGTCTTTATTTATACTCTTACTAAAGTCCCCTCGATAGTAGTATACTCGTTTACGGTCTAATTAAGGATATAGATCGTTCTACTTACCTCCGTACCTATATACGAGACGACGCTAGGGATAGTCCTTATAGACCTACTAATAGAGTATAGAGGTTCCCTACCTCCTAGAAGGTAGCTATAGACGCTCCTTAGCTAGATAGATAGCTTTTAGGGCCTTAATAGAATTACTAGTATCTCGTATCTTTATATAATTATAGATTAGAGCTTTATCCTTTATACTATAGATATAGAGTACGTCCTTAAACTATACTTTCTCCGAGTTAAAAGTAGTAGAATAGGAGGACTAAAAGGCTACCTATCGATTAATTATTAGCCTAGATCTACCTTAGTCGACTATCGATCTAGCGGAGAAGCTTAATACTAATTATACTCTTTTCGTCGATAATAAGATAGTAAATAGACTAGAATATACGTTACTAATCGTTTAGGATACGACCTCTAAGTAGATTATATATAGTACTACGTATAGGAAGGCGGAAAAGACGGTAGAGAATTATTCTATTAATCCTATATACGGCTATACCTATTAGAGCCGCTCGATATAGTAGATTATTATTATTTCTAGTAGTCTCTCGATTAATATACTATAGATAGGCGGAGAGAATATTAATAACGTGTAACTTACTAGTACTAGCTTTACCGTTAATATTAATATATAGAGGCTCTCGAGGAGTTCTAGTAAGCGTATCCTTAAAATACTATATTACTATATTATATAGAAGCTTCTACTAAGAGTTAAGCTCTTCGTACTTACTTATAGACTATATCTAAATAGTAAACTCTACGGGATAGTCCGCTCGCTTATTAGACTACTAAGTAGTTTCTTTAGTACGAATATTAGAGCGTAGATAGCGACCTACGTATAGACGCTAATCGTATTTAGGATTAATACTATATTAGCTAAGATATTCGATATCCTAAGGAATAATACTACGTAGTATATACGGAAATTCCCTTACAAGATTAGCCTACTATAGGTCTTAATACTCTTCTAGTTTATCCTCTTTATACTCTTTAGACTCTAGAAATAGCTCGTAATAGTCGTAGGGATAACTGTAATACGCTAGACAATAATTAAGGGCCTCGTACTAAGACGTAAAGTAGTATTATCTATAGCACTATCGTTAAAACTATATAGTAGTAGAGGGTACTACTTAAATAGATAATAAAGAAGGATACGTACCTAGTAGTAGTTCTTATAGCTCTCTAGGTTAGACTTATCGGGCCTATACCGAGGGAAATAATTAATAATACGACTCTTCGTAGTTACTTAGAGAGGCTTAATCTTCTTATAATTAGTAAAGTCGTACTAGGTAAGGAAGTTAAAGAGTATTTCTTGCTTTAAATAGTTCGAGCTATCTTCTATATAATATATATACTTCTATAGGACACTCTTACCCTTCTACTAGACTTCGGCTTCTACGATATCTACTATAACCCTATACTCGGTAGGAGACTAATAGTCTAGAGTTTAGGCTATACGTAAGCTAATAACTAGTAGATAGCGATTAAGGATATTTATCCCTTATTAGGAAGTGTAATCTCGCTCGCTAATAAAGCGGTTTATAGATCGCTATACTACTAATAGTAGTAGCTTAGAAATGTCTTACTAGAGGTTCTAGGCTACGCGCTTAATTGTATCGACGAAAGTAACGCTTTAAGTCTCGTACTTCGCTAGGTACTTTGCTAGATATAGTAGGACTACGAGGATAGTAGTATAAGGAGGTATATCCGAGCCTATAAGTCTCGTAGAGCTTAGTATCGATCTATTAATAGATAGTTACCTTAACGTCGATTGGACCTTATAACTATAGCGTTTTAGTAGATAGGTAGCTTAGAGGAAAGGGATTTTTTTCGTTACGGGTAGTTAGCCGTAGCTAGGGTATAACTATAAGCTTCTTAACCGACTAGATTACGTTATCCACCTATATAGGGCTACGATATTCGATATACGAGCCGTATATTTTAGCTATAGATTTCGTAATCTTAGTCTTAGTCTTTCCAATAGGTAGATTTTCTATAGTATAAGGAAGCGTAATTAGTAGCGAGTATAGACTATATTATACGTAATTAAAGCGAGCGTAGATTATATTAAATATAACTAGTAGCAATTGTAGATTATATTCGAAGTAATAAGTAGTAGGTAGAGATTATAGTTAATATAATTAGTAGAAAGCGTAATTAGCGACGGCCGTAGACTATATTCGAAATAATTAGGCGTACTAGTAGACTAGATCGAATATAATTAGCGGCGGCTATAATTAGCGCCGAGCGTAGATTATACCTAAGGCAATTAGCGGCGATTATAGGTAGTAACGATTACTAGTTATATTTAATATAATTAGCGGCGGACGTAGATAGTATACGATATAATTAGCGGTATACGTAGATTATATATAGTATAATTAGCGGTATACGTAGATTGTATATAATACAATTAGTAGTATACGTAGATTATATATAATATAAATAGCGGTAGGCGTAAACTATAACTAGCGGCGAGCGTAAGTTATATCGAATACAACTAGCGTTAGGCGCTAGTTATATCGGATATAATTAGCGGCGGGCGTAAGCTACGGTAGACGTAAGTTATATCGGATATAATTAGCGACGAGCGTAAGTTATGTCGAATATAACTAGTAGTAAACGCAAGTTATATCGAATATAACTAGCGGCTAGCGTAAATTGTATTAAATATAATTAGTAAAGAACGTAAGTTGTATCGAATATAATTAGTAGCAAGCGTAAACTATATTAGATATAACTAGCGGTTAGCGTAGATTGTATCGAATACAATTAGTAGAGAGCGTAAGTTGTATTATATACAATTAGTAGCGAACGCAAGTTATATTAAATACAATTACTAGAAGACGGAAATTGTATCGAATATAATTAGTAGTAAGCGTAAGCTATATCGGATACAATTACTAGCGAGCGTAAGCTATATCGGATATAATTACTAGTAGGCGTAAGTTATATCGGATATAATTAGCGGCGGGCGCAAGTTATATTAAATACAATTAGTAGTAAGCGTAAGTTGTATCCGATATAATTAGTAGCGAACGTAAGTTATATCGGATATAATTAGTAGTAGGCGTAAGTTATATTAAATACAATTAGTAGCGAGCGTAAGTTATATCTAATATAATTAGTAGCGAACGTAAGTTATATTAGATATAATTAGCGGTAGGCGTAAGTTATATCGAATATAATTAGCGATAGGCGTAAGTTATATCGAATATAACTAGTAGTAAGCGTAAGCTATATCGGATACAATTAGCGGCGAGCGTAAGTTATATCGAATATAATTAGTAGCGAGCGTAAGTTGTATCCAATATAATTAGTAGTAAACGTAAGTTATATCGGATATAATTAGCGGCGGGCGTAAGTTATATCGAATATAATTAGCGGCGAACGTAAGTTATATCGAATATAATTAGCGGCGAGCGTAAGTTATATCGAATACAATTACTAGTAGGCGTAAGTTATATTCGATATAATTAGTAGCGAGCGTAAGTTATATCTAATATAATTAGTAGCGAACGTAAGCTATAACGGATATAATTACTAGCAGGCGTAAGTTATATTAGATATAATTAGTAGTAAGCGTAAGTTGTATCGAATACAATTAGCGGCGAGCGTAAGTTGTATTAGATACAATTAGCGGCGAGCGTAAGTTATATCGAATATAATTAGCGGCGAGCGTAAGTTACAATAAATATAATTAGTAGTAAGCGTAAATAGTACCGATTATAATTAACGGAAGACGTAAGTTGTATTAAATATAGCTAGCGACGGTCGTAAGCTATATTTAATACAATTAGCGGTAAGCGTAAGCTATATTTAATATAAGTAGTAGTAAGTAGAGATTGAATTTAATACAATTTACGGCGAGCGTAGGTTAGACTTAATACAATTTAGAGTAAATATAGATTAGCCTCGATATAATTAGTAGCAAGCGTAAGTTATATCGAATATAAACTACGTCGAACGTAAGTTATAGCGAGCGTAAGCTATATCGTATATAAGCTAAGATAAACGTAAGTTACGGCGAGCGTAAGCTATATCGAATATAAGCTAGAGTAGACGTAAGTTACGGCGAGCGTAAGCTATATCGAATATACGCTAGGATAAGCGTAATTTGCGCTAAGCGTAAGCTATATCGAATATAAGCTAGAGTAGACGTAAGTTACGGCGAGCGTAAGCTATATCGAATATAACCTAGAGTAGACGTAAGTTACGGCGAGCGTAAGCTATATCGAATATAAGCTAGGATAAGCGCAATTTGCGCCGAGCGTAAGCTATATTAAATATAACTACTAGCGAGCGTAAGCTATAGCGAGCGTAAGCTATATCGACTATAACTAGCGGTAGGCGTAAATTGTATTAGATATAATTAGCGGAGAGCGTAGATTAGACTTAATATAATTAGCGACGAGCGTAAGTTATATTAGATATAACTAGGGACAAGCGTAGGTTAATCTTAATACAATTAATAATCTACGTAGTTAGGAGCGCGCGTAGTCTATATTAAGCGTAGATATTATAAAGTATAGTTTACGGTTCGAGTAGTATATATAGAGCGTATATCTTACTTAAGTTAAGTTACGTGGATCGTATTTTACGTAGAGCGCAATTTCGACGCGGCGTAAGCTATATATAACGTACTCTTAGCGTAGCGTAAGATATAAGTATTATAAGCTACGTTCGACGCAAGCTATATAGGTTATAAGCTACGCGAATCGGATTCTACGTAGATTCTATTTAGCTTATATCGTACTTTCCGTATAAGTTAAGTTACGTTAACTATAGGCTATATAGAACGTATCTTGCTCTAAATATAATACAAGCTACGTAATTAACAAGTCGCGTAGAGTAGAAGCTACTAGGAGCGTATAGATAGTAACTAGTTTCTCGTCTAGTTAATATACTAGCTAGCCTATTAATATTTAAGAGCAGCTACTCTAGCTTGTCTACTCTACTACTAGCTAACTTCTAGCGTAAGGTACTATCGTAGTAGTCTATAATTAAGTTAAATACCTAACGTTAGTATCGGTTGAGGCGGTTAATCTAGGCTATAGATTAAGAATTAACGTCGAAGTTCGCTAGATCCTTAGCCTTAAGAGTCTACTACTACGTTATTAGTAACTAATATAGCTCTAGAAAGGGATCGTAGTACCGTCTAACTCGGTTAGTCTAGTTAATAGTACGATCTATATCGCGATACCCGATATTATTAGGATCTTCTTCGAGAATACTAGCTTAGTTTATAGGGTTATTTATAAGATCTTAGAAGTTAACTAGATCGCCTTTACGACCTATAGGACGTTCCTCGAATTAGTTATTATCTTTCTCTAGTATATCTTAAAGATAGTCGTCGTTAGGGGCGCTATACTCCTCTAGGTAATACTAGTAGGCTTCGGACTAAGTAGTAAACGGGCGTATATAATCCTTATCCTCGAGGAAGAAGTAGGGGTACTAGATAGAGTATTCTAGCTACGTGTCCTTCTAAACGTAGTAGAGGAGGACCTTTATACGGTAGTATAGCTCGTATTTAGACCTATAAGTCTTATCGGCGACGAGAGAAGACGGGTATCTAGGGAAGTAGTTAATAAGCTAGTAGTCGCTACTACGGAGTAGTAGCTTCGGCTCTCGCTAACTACGCTAAATATTATACTTAGTTAGGAACTTAAAGAGCGTAACCTCTTCGAGGGCTTAGTAACGAATCTTATACTTCTAAATAGGACTTCGGCCTCTCTCTTAAACCTTACCGTTACCTTCTATAATAGGCTAAGTCTACTCCTATAGTAGACGGCAATTAAGGGTTACGATAGTACGACTACCTATCTAAAGAGGTAGGCCTAGAGGTATAGAGCCGACTTCTTAGCTTAACTATTCTCGCTCTCTAATAAGTTATATTATAGTCTTCGCTATAAAGGAAAGGAAGGGCGGTCCTTATCGCGTACCTTAGGTATAATATTCTTTATAATCTCCTAATAGGATATACTCTCTATTTTAGCCTTACTATAGTATTTAGCGACGTAGTTAAGGATAGCGTAGATAGTAGTATAGGGGGAGATATCCGTATTAGTACGCTATACTATTAAAAATAGCCGGGGGAAGTAGTAGAGCTATAGGTAGTTATACGCTACGTAGAATCCAAGATAATAGGGTTATACTCGTAATTAACTTCTACCTCGCTACGCTTCTTACGAGGGTAGTAGAATCTGTATTCGTCTAGTACGTCGGTAGGAGCACCCTTCTTACGTCGTATATAGTAGTAACTATACGTATAATACTATATACGATCGACTATATCTAATAGTTCTTCTTACGTATAGGATAGATACTCGGAACCCGTCTATAGGATAGTACTTTCTTTACTAACTTGTCGGCCTAGCTTAGGGTTTATAGCTAAGATATATATACCCTAAAGACGGGCGTACTCTTTACGCTCTATTTTATCCGCGATATTAAGATCCTTAGTTAGAAGGTTATACTAAAGAAAGAAGTAGACGTAGGCGCTTCTACGAGATTGCTACGTAAAGCGGTACTAGTAGTCGATAATATTAAACTTAGGTTTTAAGACGGTCTCTAGGAAGAAGCGGAAGCGCCGCTCGATATAGGCGTCTATAATATATAGATAGTCTCGAAGATTCTTATATACGAGACGAGTACGCTTATCTAGCTTCCTAGCGAGTAACTTCTAAAGGTCGTACTTTAGTATATAGCGAGCTAGAGATTCCTATTGTAAGTTAGCCGTACTAACCGCGACGAATAGGCTACGTTTACCTAGTCTACGGACGTAGGTAATAAGATTGTAGCTACGGCTATTCTAATATAGCCGAGTACTACGTAGTAAGGACGTAGAGCGGACGACGGAGTTAAGGAGTACTTAGGCCTATAGATTACTTACGTCGGTAGCTAGGGCGGCGTTAAGATCGGCGGCGGTAATATTACGACCTTCTTACTCTTATCGGTTAACGTAAAAGCCGGCTCTATTTAACGCCTACTATCTTATATTAGTATTAAAAACGTAGAACCCCTAGCGCGGATATTAAGCGAATCGATTGTTATAAAGGCGGATATAGTACTTAATATACTAGTTAAACCTAACGCTACGAAGACGGGCTTACGAGAAATTAGCCTTACTATATAGAAATAGCGTTAGAAACGCTATAGCTAAGATAGGAGTAGACCGATTAAGCTTATTAATAGGGAGTTCTTCGATATTAGGCTATGTAATTATTAGATCGCTAGTCGGCTACTACGGGCCTTAGAGAATATTAGTTCTAGCTCTACGCTACTAGCGAAGATAAGTACGAAGAGTATCGATATTACTAGTCGTAGGGTAGACGTATAGTATACCGCCGATATCGTAGCTAGGCTCTTCGTCGTCGTCCGTAGCTTCTCCCTAAGGATCGATATTCGGCCCTTACTAGGTAGTAGTAGTAGTACCTTTATCTACGTTAGAGGTATCGGTCGTTACTTAATTAGTAACATTACTACCCTCCCCGCTAGGGAGTTAGCTAAGGGCGTCCTTATTAATCTTAATATCTCGATATAATAGATTATAAATCTTTAACTATTCTAACTACTACCGTACGACCTAAGTACGTATACGGAACTACTTCTTAAACTGTCTATTATACCGCTAGTCCGTTCGTAAAGGCTTTAGATAGACGACGTCGATATTCTTTAGTAATAGTAGTAGCTTACGATAGACCTTTATAGTATCTCGTATAAAGTTTATAATATAACTACTAAATTTGTATTACTAACTCCGAACTATAAATATCTATATAGGATATAGACCCGAGCGATTAGACTCTCCTCTAGGGTCGTTAACTTAGTAGATAAGCTAGAACTTAGCCTAGATCTATATTATTATCGTTAGAGGAAAGAAAGGGGTTATCTAGCTCGTTACTATAATTAGCGTTCTTATAGTAAGTATAAATACCGTCCGTATTAAGCTTTAGCTACTACGTCTCGTTATAACGTAGGTAATAGCTCTATACGTCCTTATCGAGTCTAGTATTAAACTCGTTAGATAGGCGGTTCTACGTTAGGGTAAGGGCGTCTATAATAACTAGGTTTATAGGGTCTAGTAGAGGCTCCTAGTATAATATAAAACGATCTTTAGTATCCTATCGCTCGCGTATCTTACGTAATAACTAGCGTCTAGCTTCGTCTAGTATATAAGGTATAGTAACGTTAGACTATAAAGAGAAGACGTTAGCGCTAGGGGAGAGTAAAAGGCGAAGGGTATTATATTAGTCGGTATCTAGGAGTTAAAGTAGGTCGTAGAGGGGAGGTATAGTAGGATACCGAAAATATAACCTATCGTTATCGAAGCCTTCCGCGGTAAGAAAGTTAACCTAAGGGTAAGTACGCTACCTAGCAATACGCTACTCTAGCTCGTTAATATAATCCTACTAGTAATACTAAGTTAGAGGTATATATAGTAGCTAAAAGTTATACTATCTTAATTATCGGGAGTTCTAGGAATAGTATAATTATCGCGCGGGTACGATATATACTAAGATAGCTACTACTATAGCTATAACGAGAAAGGGAAAGAAGGAGATAGAAAAAGAAATATAATAAGAATCGAGAGTAATATAGAGATAGAATAGAAAAGGGGACTAAAAGAAGAACTAGTTTATTATTCTTTATACTAAGCTACCTATAAGCTCGGAATATCTACGAAACCTTATCTATAGAGAATAGAGAATACCGTCGTATCTATCGAGAAGACTAACTCCTTAGTAACGACGGTATTCGAGATAAAGAAGTATTAGAGAAGGCAATAGTAGAGTACTATCGTTCTAAGGTCTACTAAATATATCCGCGCGAACGTATATATAAGTTTTACTCCTATCTTAACTTACGGTATAGAACTTCCTCGTTATAAAAGAACGTACGGATAAGTTCGGCGATACGTATAATATTATCTAGATTAGGGCTATCGGGGCTAATACTAAAGAAGCGGCGTATAAGATTAGAGGTATCGCTATCTCGAGCGACTATAGTAGGGTTTACTATAACTATATTCTTAAGAAGAGCGAAGTAATACTTATAGATACCGCGCTTCTACTAGATATAGGCGGGGAAGCCTACGAGGTCGAGAGTAACGGTAGCTACCTCGCCGAGAGTAGTACCTAGGAGATAAGTACTACTAATATAGTTAAGGAGGCCTACTAAGGCTAGCTAGTTAAGTATCCGAATATTATAGAGGGTCCTAATAAATAGTACTAAAGACTAGGCGTTAGCGTTCTAGCCGTTAATAAGTATTAGAATACTATTCTACTTCTCCTAATCGATAAATAGTCTATATCTATTAGGATATATTAGACTAAGATCGAAATAGGCTAGCTCGCGATCGTTAGACTAGCCCTAATTAAAGGTAGTAGCTAGTATAGAAGCGCGTAGAAAGACGTAACTAGAGTCTAAATAAACGGTATACGGAATACTAGTACTAAATAAATTATTAGACGCGAGCTACTACCGAGGAAGAGGGACGCTAAAGTCGAGTAGGGGAATAGGGCTATAGGCGTTATCCTAGCTAGAGAACGGCGGGCTCTCCTACTACTAGGGAGGACTAGCGTAGTACTAGTACTAGTTATACTAGAAGTACTAGGCTAGGGGTAGCGAATAGCCGCCTTAGGCGTATATACCTTAACTATAGGCGCCCTAACTATAAGTACCCTATCTACGCGATAGCGTATTATTAATAGACGACGAACGTATACTACTTAGCGAGGTATACTACTACTAGAGGGAGCTACCTCCTATATATAGGATAGCCGCGCGGTTTAGGCTAGTAGATAGAGTAGGCGAATTAGAACTAATATTAGGAGAGAACCGTATATCGGTAGCGCGGTTTACTAAAACTATACTAGTCTTACGGCTAGTACTAGTAGACGATAGAGACGAATCCCGAGCGGAAGTAAGAGACGAACTAGCGGTAGTCGGAGTACGTAATACTAATAGCGCGAGGGTATAGAGGTCTCTAAGACGAGAGCTATCTTACGCGTAGCGAGTAGGAGTTAATACGGAAGTAGCGAGCTAGCCGAGTATAGACGTGTTACCTATATAGCGACTAATACTCGATAAAGAACGAGGGCTATCCGTACGAGTTAGCGAAATATTACTAGGGGTAGTAGATATAGGCGTACTTCCTCTACTACGACCCTTTACTACGCTAGTAGTACGAGCGTATACTCTAGTACTAGTCCTAGATAGCGTAGCGATATAGTTATTAGTATTAAACGGGCGGCTTATAGGACCGATAGGACTAGTAGAAGCTAGAGTATTAACTTATAGACTACTAATACTATTCGTTATATAGCGGATACTTACTAGAGTACTTAGGGCTAGGGTAAGCGACGTACTATTTCCCTAACTATTATTAACGGAGGCTATAGTAAGAGTATTCGATTACTAAGGTAGAGTCGACTAAGGCGGAGTAGTCGCGGTCTAGCCTCTAGCGTTAGTCGAAGATATTAGGTTTACTATTATAGGGTTAGTAGTAAACGCGGATAGCTAATAAGTACTATTAGTAGGTAAACCTATACCCGCGGCGGCTACGGAGTTACTAGTAGATAAGGAGGAGTTAGTCGTCTACGATAGACGGACGAAGCGGCTATTACTATCGCGTAGCGGGTTTAGCTTTCGTAGTAGTACTATAATAGAGAGGCGCTCGCCTATTTAACGTTAGAATCGAGACGGCGTTAATAAAGGAATAGTAGGCGAATACTTATAGTAATAGTAAATTACTAGTCGGTAATAGAGTTAGTATTTAGCGAGGATAGAGTATAGAGGTAAGAAAGATTAGCGTAGGTAGATAAGCTAGTAAATATTAAAATAAACGAGGAAGGTATAGTAGCGACTAGGGTCTAGGGTACGTAATTAATACTTATAGTAACTAAAGTTACCCTACTAACTACGTACAGATACGCTAGTATACTAAATCTATTTCGAGATAGACTACTAATATATACTCTCTCTCCCTTAGTCCCGTAAAAGCTCGTATAACTTTACCTCTCGATTATACGCGTATCTTATTAGCTTACCGCGCCTATAAGACGACTATTAGCGTTAAAGAATATCGTAAGTCGGTAGTAAGCTACTTATAGAATTAGTAAATACTAATAATAATAACTATAGTAGATATATACTTTAGCCTACGATAAAGAAGAATAACGACGACGTCCTAAGAGTAGGAGAAGTACCGCCTACTAAGTAAGACCTTAACTACGTATTAACCTATCTCTCGCGCGGCCTTCGAGAATATATCTAGCTCCTTAATTCGATATAGATAAGATTCCGCCCGGTCCGCCGCTAGATTATAGTAAGACTTCTTAAATAGAGCCTTAGTACCTAGTAACACCTAGACTATAAATTAAAGAACGGAGAAGTACTAAGATACGGCTAATAACTTAGACTCTATTAGCTAATAGAGAAGAACGAATACGATAGTAAGTATAGCCTATAATAGTAGAGAGGAGAGACTTCGAGCTAACCTATTTCTAACCTAGTCTAGTAGTAATATATTATTAATAAGCTCTAGGTCGCGCGGAACGGTTTTAACGACCTCTTCGGCGCGCTAGATATTAGTAGCAGGGTCCTAGCTAAGATTCCTAATATCTACGCTAGCTATAAAGGATATACTAGGCTATATACGAATTACCTAGGTACGTAATATAGACTAGCGTAAGAATACTAGATACTAATATAATATAGCTAAGCTAGCCGAGATTCCTTTTATTAGCGCTACCGTCCGCGCTAGAGTCGCTATAGCTTTAGTTAAGCTCGTAGTAGATTAGATATAGAAAAACCGGGCGTTAATTAATGAATATACTATAGACTAATACGACGACCGAGTCCCCCTAAAAAAGGTACTAGAGTTACTACCGCGGATAGCTCGAGCTATACCTTATATTTAACCTATTACTCGTACCTTACGCTTACTTATCCTCGAGAAATAGGATTACGCGGAGAATACTAGCCTTAAAGAGTATATAATTACGATCGGATTAAAGTAGCTAGAACTATATATTAACCTACTCGCTATAAAGGAAATCTCGCTAGCTAGCGTAGAGGCTAAAGTTAATAAGGCGCGAGTAGAAAACAAGTACTAGACTAACGTAGGTAATAATTACTAGTTCTCCTATAAGCGTATCTTAGAGGGAGGTGTCGAATATATTATTACTAACGATAGTATACTCTTCGAGACGCTTAAGGATACGGAGGAGGAGGATAGAGGCGGACCTTAGATTATAACGGTTAAGTAGGGTAGGCTAGATTTTAGAGTAGAGGGTTAGTTATAGTAGTAAGAGAGGTATATTCGGTTAGGATATAATAAAAGGAAGAGGTAGGATTATATAATACGTTAACTAAAGGAGAGTTAGTTAGGTAATATAAGCTAGGCTTACTCTTTTATCGAGGTCTATAGTAAATAACTAGATAAAAGGGGATTAGTTTAGGTATATAGGAAGGAGGGCTATCTACTCTTCTAATTTATAGGTATATCCTACCCCTTTCTTAAGTAAATCTCTATACCCCTAGTAAAGTTCTATATACCTCGACTATCGTTTATAATACGGATACGTACTACGATTATAGCTACTATTCCCTTTCTTACCCTCTTTAGCTAGCTTATACTTATACCTAAGTCTCTTTAAGTCCGCGAGCGCCGACTTAAAGGCTAGCTTAAACTTAGACTAGTCTATATTGCTATAATATATATACTAACCCCTCTCTACTATATCCTATAGCTCCTTTACTATACTACTAATCTATAACGGTAACGGCTCGTTAGTAGTCCGGATATACCGCGCGATCTAGGTAATATTACGTAGTAAGGGAATAAGGTTTAGATCGTCCTAGAGTATACCTCCTTAAATAAGATACGGCGAAAGGGTAAGCGGCGTATAGATAACGTAGACTCTAGGCGGTATAAGAAGGATATTATCTTCCTTTAAAATAACTATACGAATCTTATCGTACGGAGGTATCTACTTATTACTAGTATCTACAAAGTCTTACTAGTCCTAGTCGTATAAGTTAATAGCTAGTATCTATAGCTTTAGTCCGCGTAATACTCGAATCTAAGTACTATTTATAATATCGATATAAGTACTAGAAAATACGAGCGAGGTAGTAAGGAGGTCGAACTACTAGTATTTATTAATATTAGATAGCTTTAATATAGAGACTTTACTAATATCTCTCGTAGCGGCTTCTATATTCTAGAGGGCTATATATTAGGGGTGTCGTACGAAAAAGGGGCGATTAGTAATATCTTAAGAGTAGAGGTTAAGGATATTAAGTAGAGAGTATCTAATAGCTAACGCTAACTACTACGTCTTAAAGTAGATACATATCTAAAGGTCGGAAATTAGGATATACTTAGTTATACTAGTCCTAAATAGTTAGCTCTTAGCTAAAGGGCTACGGGCGGAAAGATTTTTTAGGTACCTATTAATAGAGGTACGCCTCGAATCTCGAAAGACTTCGCCGCGTATAACGACTAGCTTATCGAAGATAAAACCCGTATTTAGTTACTCCTCGATCTCTTCGGCGGATAAGGTATAGAGGTTAAATATATCTCTAAGGCCTAGTCTATAAGAAGTAGGAAGCTATAAGAGTCGGACCTAATCGTAAGCTTAATCGATAAGAGACTAGCCCTCTACGGAGAGGTAAAACCTTAAGATCGAGAGGTGCTATAATATACGACGCTTAGCCTCCTTAAAGTAAGAGAGAATAAAATTAGCGGGAGGTAGAGGATATTTAGGATCGTTAGGTATAGTAGGGATATACTATTAAGGCGGATATAGGGCAGATATTAACGAGGTAGGACTAGATTATAACTCGGATATAATATTAGTAGTAGGTAAGGCGTTAGACGTTCTAATAGTCTAGTTAGAGGCGGTAGAGGAGCTACTTTAAAGCGAGTATTAGTTAGTATTATATTTAATATCTAAGGGAGAAGGTACGGAACTATAAGCGCCTACTCTACCTAATAGATAGTTCTTCTATATAGGGCGTTCGATATCTTTTAACCCTTTATACTAGATACTAGGGTCTAAAGTAGCGCTACTATCCTTAGACTTTACGAGGTTAGAAATTAACTTAGGGTTCCTTAGTAGCGTAGGTTTCTTAGGATTCTTAGGGTTCTTAGGCTTCTTTAGTAATAGCTTTAGGGTGTCGTTATTACTACCTTCTACGTTATCTAATAGCCTTTTTATACTCGACGTACTACTCTTACGAACTATAAGATTATAGACGTTAAACTCCTAACTAGAGCGTTTAGCCTCCTTAGGATTAACCTATTTGTTAATAATACCCTACTTAGAGTATAGATAAGATTCTAAGTCCTAGTCCCTTAAGCGTTAAATATCTCTTTATAGCACTTACTATTTCTTATTACTAAATACCCTACTCTACTCGATAGGCGTTAGATTTATTACGGATTTTAGCTAGAATCGGTAGCGGCGGAGTTAATTAAGGCGACGGTAGGCGGTCTACTAATCGCTATTAGCGCGAATAGCGGTAAGGAGGAGGTTAATATACTTAAGACCCTTACTATTATAAGTAGTAGGAGCGAAGCCGTAGTAGGTTACGATATTAAGACCCTAGACCTTAGCGATAGTTAGGTATACGACCTACTTTATATAATATATACGATCTAGTCCCTTCTTCTATTACTCCTCTTTCTTAACCTTCTTAGCGGTATTTTCTATACCTTACTATTAATAATATTTACGAGTAGTATCGAGTACTACGCTACCTTTCGTATTAATTAAGCTATAGGTAACGAGTAAGAGTAGGCCGTAGTTACGCTTTATTCGCGTAATATCGTTAAGATACTCGATAATAGTATTCTTCGTTACGTAAGGGGAGTAGGAATATAACTTAGTCGTAAATCGTTATACGAAACTATAGAGGTTAAGGTCGCGAGGTTTCGTAAGCTCTATCGAGGGTATTATAATAGTAGTAGGATAATAATACGGATCGTAATAAGGGGAGAAACGAGATAAAGAGCAAATTGTAGGAGTATAGTTATAGGAAATATTTACTAAGTAAGGCGAGGCCTAGGAGCGGGTAAGATACGCTACTAACTAACCTAATCTATACACTTGTACTAAAACCTTATTCTAACTATCGCTAGCGACGATAATAATAATATACTACTCTACTTCGAACGTTACGCCTCTAGTAAATTAAGAGAAGTAGTATAGAAACAAGATATATAATTGTTTATAAGATAACCTCCGCCTATCGCTATAGAGGTAAGTCTTTAATATTTCCAAAGCGACTAGAATCGAGACTAACTTCACCTAATAGTACTCGTCCGTATAAGCTTCGTCGACTATCTAGAGTAGCTTACCGCCTTTATAGACGGGGAACTCGGAGAGAAGCTAATATAACGCCTTACCGATTACGCTACTATTAGAGATATATTCGACGATATTAACACCTAGGCGGCTTAAAAGCTAATAAAGTAGTAGACTACTACCTAATACGCTACTATATAAGCTAATATATAGAGAGGTACTAACGACTAGATACTTTAGGCTATAGAGTCTAATATAGCTAACGAGTTCGCTACGGATTTTAGTAAGTTAATCTAGAAGGTTAAGGAGGAGCGAGAGCGCTTAGAATAGTATAGTATATATATAATAAGAATCTATAGCGTTCGAAAAGAGAAGATAGCGAGAGGATATACTAGCTAGTATAATATAGGTACGTATAATATAAGAAAGCCTATAATTGCTTTAAGCTAAGGACTACGAGGGATACTAAATTAAGAAGAGAAGAAAAGCAAAATAATAGAGAGAGGGTTAAACTTCGAGGATCGTAACGATTAACACGACCTATAACCCCTAAACGAACCCTTATAAGCCTACCTAGAACTACTCCTAGCGCCGAGAATCCTACTTTTACTACTCTTAATCTACCCCTTAATATACACGAGGCCTAGGCGACTTGAAGTAAATTATAAAGAAGTCTATCGCCTCGCCCTAAATAGCTACCTTACTAGTAAACTAGCGCCTCGTTACTATAAACCTCGTAGTATAGACTTTAAGCTACTAGAAGCTAAGGCTAGGACGTTTACGCTTTAAATCGTCGCCTAGCGCTAAAAGCCTCTTAAAGAAAACGAGTATTAAGAGCCTATATAGAGTACTATCCGCGCCCTAGAATACCGCTATATCGCCGAAATCGAGCTCGAAAGAAAGCTAGAGGGCGGTCTCGAGATCGACTAGCGTAACGATATCTATCTTTAGACTAGGAGAGTATAAGGACTAGTAGGAGATATTAAGTTTATAGCCTAAGGCAACGACTTAGGTAAGCGAGAGATAAGACTACTAGGCGATATTAGTAAGGCGAAGAACGACGGCGCTAGGGCCGCTACCTAGATTGTTCTAAATACTAAACTACTATAGTATTCGCTATACTCGCTCGTTACTAGAGAGGACCTTTAGATATAGATTACGGAACTAAGCGTAGCTAGAGAGTAATAAAGTAACTATTAGCTTCGAGCTAGAAGGAAGGTATCTATAGTATATATAGTAGAAGTACTAGTAGACTTTTTATAGCGTAGTAAGGTCGTTCGTACGTCCCGCGTAAACAATATTACTAATAGCGTTAAGCACTTCGCTAGGGAGCCGAGACAATAGCGAGCTTAGTTAGGTCGAGCGAAGAGTAAGGTCCTATAGATATTATTAGTCGTAATATAAGAAGTAAGGAAATATTCTTTACTTACTATTATAGTAAAGATAGAAGTTAGCTACTAGTAGAAGTAGTACTTAGAGTAGTAGATCTCTACGAGGTAATACTTCGTAACTAATTAGAAGAACCGTTAGATAATCTTATATAACTGTTACCGTTAAGCGTATCCTATATATAGTCGTAATAATAGTACGATATAGCGAAAGGCGACGATACCCGAGCGATAAGGTTAGAGGTAGAGAAGTAATAAAGACTTAAGAGAAGACACCTACGAATATAGCTATAATAGTAAGTAAGAACGAGGGTAGTAGTAAGTAAGGTTTAAGAGTAAAGCGATACTTTTACGTATATATTTACTTATTAGTAGAATAGAGCTCGGAAGCTACTAACGTATACTCTTTCCTACCTATAGATACGTCTAAATTAGCGTTCTTCGAAGATAGCTATAATAATAAATAAGATAGAGGAAGATCTCGATAGTAATATTAATTGGAACTATATTCCCTACTACTATTACTTAGGGCCTATCGTAATACTAGCCTACTCGGTAGCGGAAAAATATCGAAAACCGAGACCTTTATCGCTACCCCTTAGATATACGGTCTAACCCTCTAAATAATAAAGCTACTATAGCTTACTAGTAAAGTATAGGTTACGCTTTACGACCTTAACGTCGCTAACTTAAGCCTTAAGCGCCTAGAGAGCCTAAAGGTTACGACGCTTAATACTATTACCTCTAATAAACTCTACTACCGCGCGCTTATACGTAACCTTAGTCTATAGTCTATTATAGGCTAGAGTACGACGCTTAAGTAAGGTAAGGGCGTCCTTAATACTTTAGATTTACGACTAAGATAGGGCTCGATCTAGAGAATAGTTAATACGGAAGATATATACCTAACCGAGGGTAAGCTTAGCCTAATTCTCGACCTAACCCTACTTACCTAGACGACGAAACATATTAAGGGAAGCTAGCTACTTAAGTACGGGATTCTCGATAATTATCTTAAAGATCTCCTTAAGAGCCTATAACCGATATAAATCTAGAATCTCGAACGTACCGCTAAATATCTATTAATCGACTTAAGTAGCGCTAAGCGTAATCTCCTATAGATAGGAGATACTACTATCGATAGAGATAGGCGAGCTAAGCTAAAAAGGCTCGCTATTCGAAGAAGGCGGCTCCTCGTCGTTATAGTAGCTAGGGCGAGTGTTCTTAAGACTGCCTAATAGAGTATAGCTAATACGGATCTCGTTATTAGCGATTTCGAACACGTCGTTAGGGAGGTTATTAAAACCCTCGATATTAGACTACTCCTTACTAGTTTCGGCGTAGATACGGTCTCTAGAGTATTTCTCCTTTAATAGTAGCTTAGTAGCGTTAATTTCCTCGCCTATAATATATTAGCCTAGCTCGAGGGGATAATAAGAGGATTAAACTTACAAGTATAGCTACGTAGGTCCTAGACGTAATACGGAACCCGAGACTAATCCTAAGAAGGAGGTATATATATAGAAGGTAGCGATAGTAAGACTCCCTAAGGAGGAGGTACCTATATAGGAGAAGACGTAGTAGAGGTATTAGCGGCTATAGCTATAATATTAGTAATAGCACTAACTTCTAATAGCAAATATAGCTTACTAGAGATTATCGCTTTATCTCCTTTACTAGTCGACGAGACGGTAGTAGGGCCGCCGCTAGTAGAGGATATAGTATTATTATCTAGAATAGCTACCTTAGCTATAGGATTCGAGGGAGTTATTAGCTATAGTATAGACTAATTATTACGAGGGGCTCTCGACGAGCGACGAGCTCTAGCGATCTTACTACCTAAGTAGGTATATAGCGTCTAGCTAAGACGACCCTCGCTATTTCTAATATAGATATCCTAATCCTTCTTATACTTTCGCTTCTTACTAGGGGACTCTTCGAGAATATTATCTTCGCTATCGTAGATAGAATCGTATTAAGTACTACGAGAGGACGGATTCTTATAGCGCTTACTATTAATAGGAGTAGGGATAGGAAGATCGTCTAGATTAGCGACGAGAGTACTAATATATCTACTAGAAGTTAGATAAGAGGCTACTATAGATACTCGGTTAACGATAGCGAGCTAAAGACGAGGGTCTATTAGTAGTATAAAGCGTAGTACTTTACTAGGCGAGGGAGCTATAGTAAAGCGAACCTAGAGGGGTTTTAACTAAGGCGGTTTCTAGCGATATAATAGAACGTTAGTAGAAACTTAGTACTCGAGGAATATCTAGCGTATAGCTTACTTTAAATATTATATAATTAAGGCGACGATAGTAAGAAAGAAAGAGCGGGTAGGTAGTACGTTACTAGTAAGGCGTAAAGGTCGAAGAGTTTTATTAACTAAAACGGCGAGGGAAGGGTATAAAAGTAAAGTAGAAATTAAAAACTATAGAGTAAATAAGCGTAGATATTATAGCGTAGCGGTAATAACCTAGCGCGAAGTCTAAATTTAGCGCGAATAATAGACACTATCTTAGCGGGCTTAATTAAGTAATAACGAGGACGGCTAGATACTTCGGTAAAAATTTACTATAATTGTTAGGATAGTAACTCTATTATAACCTAGAAGGGAAGTAAGACTATCTATCTGCTTTATGTATTTAACCTAGTAAAAGATAAAAATTATAGCCTATTGTTACTATATTAAAGCTATAAGACTATAGACGAATACTTATTTATTAAAAGATATAACTTTAACTAACGTAAGAGCCTCCTCTTCGACCTTAATCTTCTATAAGGCTTACTTCGTTATTATCTATAGTACCTTAAAGTAGCTAGAATTAATCTAAGATATTCGTAGCTTCTTAACCTTAACTTTATTCTTATTCTTAAGGATCTTGTTAAATATATAGACGAGCTTAAGGAGGTAACTCGTAGCCTTCTACGTAGTAGTAACGATACTAGCTAGTAGATCGATAGCCTAACCGGATCCCTTCGACGTAAAGAGGTAACTAATAAAATACTAAGACTCGCCGCTAACTCGGAAGAGAATAGACTAACCTAAGAGGTTATCTCCTTACTACTAGTAAGTATCCGCGTAAATATTAAAGACTTACGGATAGCGACTCTTAAATTAAGTAGCAAAATCTTAACCCTAGCTACTATTATAGCTAAGAGTATATATAATAAGCGTTCCCTTTAGCGTATAGAATAGATCGCTAGTAACCTTAAGTAGGCAAAGGTAGTTTAAGGGAGGCGACGTAGGAGGCTTAGGACGAGCTAGAAAGATATTAGTAAAGAATAACGGAAGCTCTATAGGCTATTATATATACTACTAGAGGAAGATTTTATAATAGGGTTAGGAGACGTAGTACTAATATACTTATTCTACTTAAGGAGTCGCTAGAGGAGCTTATAGTCTAGGAAAGCGATATTATTCTTATTCGTCTCGTCGTAGTAATTATAGTCCTTAAGGTACTTATCGAGGATCTTATAGAATCGCTACTAGTACGTAGTTACTCTACGACTAGGGGCTATAGTAGTAAATTCGCTAACCTACTTTTAGTATTCGAGGAGATCGCGATCGCCGAGGCGAGACGGCGGCGGATACTACTCGACTAGGGCCTCCTAAATAGTAGGATTAAGATTACTATAGGAGAAGCGGAGAATAACTAGAACCCTATACGGACTATAGTCGCTACGAAGTACGTAGGCCTTTATAGGGAGGTAGTAGACCTAGCTAGAGCCGTCGCCGACGAGAGCCTTACTAACCTTAAGCTAAGGATATTAGTATTAAAATAGGAGATTACTAGGCTAGACTAACTTACCTAATACTCTTTAGCGACGAAGGCGTCTTTTAGATAGTCGCGGCGGTCGCGAGCTACTATAAAGCTATCGCTACGCTTCCGCTTATAATTACTAGTAGGCTCTATAGGCTCGATAGAGATATTAGTCGTACTAGATATAATATCGTCGTCGTAGTAGGCGTAAGGGATAGCGGACGAGCTATATAAAGGATTTATAAGGACCTACGAAGAGTAAGCTAGTAGAGCTTACCGTCGCTAGTAATAGCTTTAAAGATAGTATAGAAATAGACGTAGAGAAGAAGAAAAGCTTTACGGCGGTAGATAAAGCGAAGTAGAGACTAATAATATAGCTAGTAAGAGTATACGCGCTATATAGCTATAGCGTTATTCTTTTACTACGGTAGCGAATAAAATATATATAACGATCTAGATCCTTTACTTAATAAGAGATATTCTAACGGGTAAGGAGAGATTTATCGCTACGTATAGCTTAAGTCCCGCTAACGTACACTTTAGCCTAGCTAGCGCTAGATAGGGATCGCCTAACGTTACCCTATCTACTCTACTAAATTAACTAATACTACTAAACTAGTAATATACTCTACCTAGGACTTAAGATAGCTAATAACTAATATATCCTATTATTATATATCCCTAAGCTTATAGCTACCCCGAAAATATCTTCCTCGATACCTACTCCCTATAAAAACGATTAAACTAAACGAGCTATTAATCGCTATTAAGAGGACTATAGGACTACCCGCTCGATACCCGCGAATCTACTATTAAGCTAGATAGAGGAAAGAGATAAATAGAGGTATACCCCTAGAGAGTAGGTCTAGAAACTATATCTAGCCCCCCTACGCCTATTACTACTAGCTATAGCTTACCTTAGACTAAACGGAGAATAGATAGAGGATCTTTATAGGTAAGGATTACTACTAACGTTTTTAGTAAATTAAGCTCTATATAAGTCTTATATATAGGACGAGCCTACGAGCCCTAATTAGGGAGACTACCGCTAGGGTAGTAGGATAGAAGGTAGAACTAATACTTCGAATAGTATTAGTAAGAAGGTCCCTATAACTAAGATAGGTCCTCTAGAACGAGACGTATATACTCGAGTAGAAGCTAAGAGCGAGGATAGGACTAGATATATAATAACTAGTAAACTCTTAGACGAGATATCCGACTCTAATATACTATCCGCGCTATTAATATATAAGGCGATAGGTACAGGTAATCGTAATACTACGCCTACTAATAATAATAGTATATAAGATAAATACGCGATATTACTAGTATTATCGATACGAGGTACGATTTATAGTCCTTATATACTAGAGCTATAGAGCGAGAGCTTCTTAGACGATTCGCTAGGGGATTTAGGATTAGAGAGCGAATAGGTATCGAATAGGGATCTAGTCGAAGGACTAGCTAGGCCTAATATTAGTACTTTAGTATATAGTATTAATAACGATAGCTTAATAGCTACGTCGAGTACGTTATATAGAGGGGATCTAGTACTGCTACTTAACTCTTTAAAGGTAATACCTAATAACTACTACTAGGCTACCCTACTACTAACGATTAGAGAGTTTAAAAGCAACCCTACGATTAAAGAGGAGCTAAAGGGTAAGGTAGAAAAAGTTAGTAAGATATAGCGCGAGACTAATCTATTACTTACGGTAAGCGATTTCGAGAGCGAGGCTACCGCTAGGGAAGCGTAGTAGGATAATATAGATAGTAAGATACCCTAGAGCCCTATAGAATTATTAACCTAGTATAATATAAGTATAGGCTCGGCTATTATTACTAATATACGGGTCTATACCCTCGAGCCCTCTATATCCTCTAACTTTAGAGATATCGACGTACTAGCCGCCTATATTAAAGAGACGCTAGATAGTAAGCTACCTATAGGTTCCTAGTAACTCCCCTTCTATATAAGTACGGCGGGAACGAGAGTACCTAATAGAGATAGCTTAAAGCGATTATAGGATTAAGAGGGAGGAGAAGATAGTAGTAAGTTTATATAAATTCGTAGGACTAAAGACCCGTTACCTAATAAAAACGTAATAGAAGTAGACCCCTACTATTAAGTATACTCGGTTACTTCTCTTCTATTACTAGAAGACTACGGTAGTAGCTCGGCGATATCCTAGTACCTAAAGGACGAACGAGAAGGTAGGCTCTAGAAGGTCTATACTATACGCTAAAGGAAAATCTAACCTAATATAATAGACTAAATATAAAGCCTTTATACTACTATAAGCTCTAACTAATATAAAGACTAAGTCGACCGTAGAAGATCCCTTCGCTTAAAGTAGAGACTACTATCTAAGAATACGAAGTTAATATATAAAGGCTTCGATCTAGATCTAGCGGCGATATATAACGAATAGGGTGTATAGAATACGCTACTAAACGAGCGACTTCCTAGGACAAAGGGTTCGAAGAAGAAGAAATTATATAAGGGATATAAATAATTGCTTATAAGGGCTAGCGGATAAGGTAAGCGTAGAATAGTATCGTATATAATAGTTTTATTACTCCTCGCCTAGCTCTACGTATTTCTAGCTAGTATATATATACCGCGAGTATCTATTAATACTCTACTACTTCTTCTCGCTATACCGCCTTCGCCCTATAGTATATCTCCTATATATATACCCCTTCTATAAATACTAAGAATATTTAACTATACTATCCTCTCCCTCTACCTCCTCGATTAAGCTAACGTAGGTATATTTAATAAGCTCCTTTCGCGAACTCCTCGTTTTAGTATCTAATAGTACGTACTACTACTTAGGCTTAATCGAATACTATATATACTAGGCTTATAGTCGACGAAGGTCTAGACGGGGCCCTTTAGGACCCGGACGCTTGTTTTGCGGCTTTAGAAACACCTACTATTACTCTATTAGGACTTCGTAAAGACTACGACGAGTCCTACGCTTAGCGGATAACTAGGACGTTAGAGTAACTCTTAGTATAATCGAGGATAGTAAGGTCTTCTTAGGAAGATAATACTTTAATTAAAGGTTATATAGCTTATTCCCCGGAAGAGGGTCGAAGAGTCGTTCGAAATCGAAAATATCGTTAAGTAGAGATAAGGTAGGCTATACGTAGGTTAGGTTCGGAGAAGGTATACTATAGAATATTAGTATCGAATAAGGCGTATAGGCATAGCGCTTACGGGCTATATAGTATAGTAATCGCGAGTAAGTAGTTAGTAGACTCTACGTCCTATATCCCTTCTATAGGGGCTATAGCGATAAATCTATTAGCGACGATAATAGCGAGGTAAGTAGTAGCAGAAATAAATAAGAGATAATAGAAATAGTACGGAAGCGTATAGTAGCGATACTAGTATACGAAATCGAAGGTTAGGAGAATTAAGGTCTAAAGGGCGCGGGCGAGGCGAGTCGAATTAGAAACGTAACTTATATAGCTTTAGAGGGAAGTACGTAACGGGATAACGCTATATTAGTAGGCTAGGTATTTATCTACTAAATCTAAGAGGGGACTTACTTTTCGAGGCCTTATAACCTAATAAGATTTAATTAGACGCTCTACGGTTATACTACCTCTAATATTATATAATATAGATACGTCTCTACTAGAGTACTAGCGTATCGTAAAGTATATTCCGCGCTACGTCGCTAAGTCGTAATATAGCTTACAAGAATTAATAGGAAGGGTATACGCGACTCTCTAGGACTACTAAAATATACCTTGCGATAAGAGTAGCTTAATAGAACGATACTACGAGCCGTCGCGAATTATTAAACCGTAAGGACAATACCGCCTCGTTCTTATTAAATCTCTTTAAATAGAAGGATAACGAGCTCGAGCAAGTACTCTAGATAGTCGATACTATTCTACTATAAGAACTAGGCGACAAAATCGCGGAAAAAGTAAATAGCGACGGCCGACACCCTAGATAAGGTATAGAGAACTAAATAAAGCTCTAAATATCGAGGAGGCGATCGTAACCGCGGATATATAGAATAGTCGTCGACTACTTCTACTAAATTAGTAGAGCGAGAGAGGCACCTAGTATATTACTATTTAGCGACGACGTTAACTATCGTAGGGGTCTATCTATTAAGTTTATTACTATAAGGTATACTACTAAGTAGTAGCTTTTAGAGCTAATAGTAAATATAGGATCTTAATCCTTTAAAGTAGTAAAGGAGTAGACGAGTAAGGGGGTAGAATACTAAGAAGATAGAGTAGTAGGATAGCGAAGCTTATATAGATAGAAAAGATAGATACTATTTACTTACAACTTTACCTAGGCTACTATAGACGAATTTTACCTCTTATACGAACTAAACAATAGGTCGACACCTAAACCTTAGCTAGATCGCCGCTACGAACTCTAACGATACCTACGAATCTCCTCGCTATTATATATAATATAAACTATATTAGCGATACTAACTAGATTAGCGATAGTTAATCTATACGTACCTAGCTTTACGACGAAGGTCTACGCGAGGGAGACAATAATAGCGGTAATCTATTAAAAAGCTTTAGCTATACTAATAGCTATATAATAGCTTTAGGGGATACGGGTAGACTTTAAAGACCTAGCGATACGATAGCTATTATAGTATATCTAATACCTAATAGCGGTTAACGTATAGTATAAGGATTAGAATATATAAGTAAGTACTAATAGGGGATTTATAAGAGCGAAATAGTAGAGTGCCTACGTAGTAGTATATTCGAGGACCCCTTTAGACGTTAAGGAGAATACTAACGATCTTAAGACGGGCCCTAATACCTAGTACAAACTAGACTAAATCCTTAGAGCTATAGTAAAAGGCTAGGATTTATTTATAAGGAATAGGTCGTAGGGCCGTCGTAAGTATCCTTACTATTTTAGAAACTACGAGGAGTTCGACTTTAGCGTAGTCGGTCCGTATTAGGAATTTCCTTTACTAGCGAAAGGCGTTTACGTAGGAGGTAAGTCTTCGAAAGTACTACTATAATATATATATAAGGGCTAACTATTTATTAAGGACTACTAGGTAAAGACCGAGTAGTATTTAACGAAGATAGGTAGTTCGCGGGTATTATTACTTATATAGGCGAGAGTAAGAGTAAGAAATAGCGATATAGATAAGGAGATAATAGCGATTATATAGGACAAGTTTAATACGAGAGGGAGTATAGGAGTTATATAGGTTAAAGGGAAAGTAACGTAGATATAGAATTAAGGAGAGGGCCGCTTAGGCTAATAGTAGATACAAATTTATATCCTATAGCTAGTACTATAAAACTTAGAGTAGTAGAATAAAAGGATAAATAACTACTATCGAAGAATATAAGAGTAGGGGTAGGTTATAGAGTTATAGGCTTAACCTAGTAAGGTATTCGTTTATAGAGCTCGTAACTAAGCAATAGTAACTATCGTTACTAGATATAAGAGTATAAGTAAGCGCGAGACTAGATACGAGACCTATACTAAGGAAGGCGTTACTAAGGAGGCTAGGGATACTAGGTAGAGGAGAGACTATAGATTATATAGCTACCGCTAGTCGCCTACTAAGAAATAATATAACGCTAAGTAGAAAGCGGAAATATCCCTACTATCGAAAATAGGGACAAATTAGCTACCTATATCCGCTAATACGATAATAACTCTACTAGTAGTAATATAAGACGGCGGGCTTAAATATATAATAGTACTTACTAACTCTAATATATAGGGCGGGGGGTATAATTAGTAGCGCGAGTAAGCCTAGGTAGTAGGGTATCGCGAATTATATATAGCGAGGTCTAAAAGTAATATTAATAGTTAGGCGGAAGTCGAGCGACGACGACCTACTTATAATACGACTAGCTATATAGGAATCTAACCTTAACGAGTACTAGAGTACGAATAGGACGAGACTAGAGAGGAGGCTAGGCTAGGATACTATTCCTATAGCGACGAAAGAGGAGGATAAGACGATTCTTAATAATTAGCTAGCGAAATAACTAGCGGGTTATAATATACTAACGGATATAATAGACTTAATAAGCTCTACTCTATATACCGCCTACCTAGAGAAACGATAGCGTCTAGCCTCGATCGATACTAATAATAATAACCCTAACCTACCTACGGCTAGAGAGGGACGACGTAAGCGTAGTAAGACGTTATAGCTAGTATAAGGGGAAAAGCTAGGATCTACTAGTAGCGAGGAAGATAACGACTAGTTTAGCCTCGAGGGCTAAGGCGTAGTACTAGCTAAGTTAAGGGCTAATAGGGTAGATATTAAAATAGGTAATTCGGACTAAGGCTTTAGTAGTAGAGAGGGATTAAGTATAGTCGAAGGCGAAGACGACGAGATAAGTAACGACGACGGCGAGTTTAATATAGTACTAGTAGATACCGTAAGGGAGTAGATAGAGGTAGTCTACTTAGGCTTAAATTATAAGGAGCTAGAAGAGTAAGATAGAACTAAAGAAGATATTAGTAGTCTAAGCGGGCCTAGCGAAGACCTATTATTAGCCGAGCTAGAAGCGTCCGAGGTAGATAAGATATCTAATATAGATAATACGAGTAGCGCGTAAGAACTAGTAAAGGCCTCGAGAAAGTTTATACGGCGAATACTTAACCTAATACTAAAGAAATATCGTAAGGGATTCTAAGAATAGTTAAAGGCTTAACGGGATATATACTCGCTAGACTCTACGATAGGAGTAGATAATATCCGAGAGCTACTCGTATAGTATTACGATACTATACTTATCGACGAGACGATATAGTACTAGGCGGATAAGATAGAAGCCTAGATCCTATTACTATAGTACGATATAATATACTATATTAAGGAGCGAGATCTAGAGTTTCTAGATAAGGATCTAGTATACCTATCTAGAACGCTAGATTCTCTAATAATTATACTACTATATTACCTACCGAAGAAGACGTTAATAGGCTAGTACTCGTCGATTATAGACCGCCGAAATCGATATATTAAAGAATATACTAAAAAGTTCGACCTTAACGCGGCGCTTATAATAGATATAGTACTAGTACGTATTTAGCGGAAGAAGGTAGGGATAAAGTACGAAGAAGTACCGTATAAGAGGGTACTATAAGAGTCGAATTAGGTATAGGTACTCGAAGAGTTTAATCGATTCTTAGCTTAGATATTCTAGCTTAGCTACGCTAAGGTTATCGTTACTAGTAGTAAGGAACTAGCTCGGAAGTATAAGATAGTAACGAGTAGATACTTCGACTAGGGACTCTAGAGCTTCGCTTTACTAAGAGCGCTACGAAGGATTTATAAGTTAGGAGGGGGCTTTAGCGTAGGGACTATACGTAGTAGAGTTATAGTAGACGGCTCTTAGGTAGGACCGTTAGTATTCGCGCTATAGTATCTAGAAGAGATTATATATAGTAGGAGCCGAGGAGACTTCGATATACTTTATACTATAGATATACTAGCTAATATAGTAAACGAGATTATATACGGCGCGTATCTAGAGGCTATAAGAAGAGTATAGTATAATAGCGTCTAACCGCTAAGAAGGGTACATACGACTTAAGCTACTATAGAGCTAGTATAGGGAGCTACTACGAAACTAGTAGAGGAACGTAATAGTTATAAGTATCTAAAGTTGAAGGCGATATACGATCTAATAATCCTAGTAATATCCGTCGCGAAAGGGGAGATTACGATAGAGTATACGGTCCCTAGTACGATCGTATACGCCCTAGAGCTAGATCTCGATACGGACTACCTAGAGACGTTCGTACTAAAGGTATTAGAGGGCTACCTAATCTACTACGCGCTACGGGTTACGATCTATACTTAGAGCTTCTAGGAGATATAGAAGTATAATATCGACTAGCGAGAGAAAGACGACGTAAAGCAATAGACTAACGTAGCGATATTAGAGCTAGGTCTACTAGGGGCCTAGAAATAGTATAAGAGATTCGGAAAATACATAGCCTTTATAGGCACCTAAGACGACTATCGATAAATCCTATAGTAGTAGCGAAAGGTACGCTATATAATTATAGATATACGAGTAGACTTCGAGCTAGTACTATATACGCTATAGGACGTCTTCTATATAGAGAGGGTTATTAAGGCGCGCTAGGGTATAGAGACTAGTATCCTAGACGGTAAACTAACCTTTATCGGTTTTAGGAGCTAGGACGTAGGGAATAAGAAAGTTATTCTATTTAAGGACGACGATATACGATCGCTCTATATACTATATATCCTAAAAGATTATACGAGGGATCTTAAGGGAGGAGATAGTATTACGAAGTAGAACTTATCTAGTAGCTTTAAGATACGAAATATAATCGGCTAGTTATAGAGGCTATAGTAGGCCTACTAGAGACGTATAGAGTAGTTACGACTAAGCGCGTTTCTAAGAGCCGAACTAAACTACCTATACTCGAAGGTATTTCTAGGTTATAGGAAATCTACTACTAACGTAGTAACGCGGCTCGTCTACCGTATTATACTAATACTCTATAAAGACGCGAGATATATAGTTAGGTAGGAGATCTTAAGAGTATAGAGATAATAAGTAGGTAGTTAGTAAGATAATATCGCTAGGGTATAATTTAAGGAGGTATAGCTATAATCTTTAGGATATTAGAAGTATTATACAAGGAAGCTTAAGTAGATATAGTCGTAATAGATTTACTAAATATAAGGTACGAGTAGAGTAAATAGTAAACTTAATACGATAAATACGTTAGGAAGAAGATAAATAGTACTTAACTAAGAGGGAAGAAACGGAGAACATATATAATATCTTAATTCCTATAATATATAATATACTAAGCTAGGTAAGAGTAAGATTAGCCTAAAGATATAGATATAGTAGGTACTAGTAGTAGACTAATTCCTCTTAGGTTACGAAATAAAATCTGCCTTACGCTTCGTATTTAAAGTAATCTAAGCGTTCGTAATATTAGCGAGTAACGCTCTAGGCTCGTAGTCGTAGACTTTAAAGCGAAGGTACTTACGCTTCTTAAGAGAATATTAAATAATACGTAATAGATAGCTAGAGCCGCGGAGATTAATACGCTTATACTAATAAGGATATCTATACTTAATCTAAATTAATATAGGATAGAGGTTTAATCTCGTAGCGACCTTAGTAATAAAATAATTATAGTTAGTAGAGGCGGCGAAGTTGTCGGAGATTTCGGAATCGGGTAAGCTATAGGAGAATAGATTACGATAAGGCTAAGCAAAAAGGTCGCTAGACTTAAGTAGTACGATATCGTAGTTATAGAAAAGATAAATATTACGCTAAGTAAGGGAGGTTATAGTAGGGCTATAGGGCCCTTCGTATAGCTTAACGTCGGGCTACTTATCCTTATTACCCTCCTAGTCGTCTTCGTCGTCCTTATTAGAGTCGTCGGAATCGTAGCTAGTACGCGTAGAGATAGGTAAGGCTAAGCGCTTATACTATTTAAACTATAACTTAAGGTCGAAGGGGAATACGGGTAAAGATTTAATATCCTAGTCCTTAGTCGTAGGCTAGAACTTCTTATTTGTTTATATACGTATAAACTCCTATTTAATAACTAGGTCGAGGAAATTAAGTTAGGTAACCTAGCTAAGTATATAGAGGTAAGATAGCTCTAGCTAACCCTATTACGCGGAAAGGCTAGA
>NHNW01000104.1:0-59258 GCA_002786025.1 Zasmidium citrigriseum | reverse complement strand
TCTCCTAAGTATATTACTACTACTAAATATATCTAGAGATATATTTCTAGTACTAAGGATAAGGGAATTATCTATAAGAAGACTAAAGGCCTTAATATTAAGGTATTCTTAGATATAGACTTCGCTAGAGATCCCTATACTTTAAGATCTACTACTAGATTACTTATTAAGATATATAGTACTCTAGTAATCTAGAGATTAAAGATATAAAAGTAAGTTATGCTTTCTAGTACTAAAGCTAAGTATCTTACTCTTATAGAAATATATAGGGAGCTCTATTAGCTTTATAATTTACTTATTAAACTTAGGCTACTTATTAAGTCTATCCCTAAGTAATTTAAGATCTTTATAGATAATAAGTTAGCTATCTCTCTTATTAAGAATTATATAGACTTAAGAAGATCTAGGTATATATCTTTAAGGAACTATTACTATAGGGAGTAGTATAACTTAGGATTTATTACTATTAAGTACATTAAGACTATAAAGTAAGAGGCTAATACTCTTATAAAGGCTAGAAAGATAAACTAGCTTCTATAATTATGTCCTATATACTTATATATATTATACTTATTTAAATCTCTTTTATAACTAGAAACTAGAGACTTAAGACTATTTTTAGTAGTAATATATAAGCCTTTTTATTCTATAGTATTAAAATTAAATCTAAAAGCTAAAACAACTTTTTAGTATACTAATACTAGGTATCTAGAAAGCATAAAACATTAAAATATAAGAGAAGCTCCTTCCTAAGCTTAACTTTTCCTTCTAAGAGAAATTAAGAGGCTAGAAAATTATTTATATACTATAGAATTAAGCCTAAGTACTACTAATTTAGTTATTTCTTAGTAGCTAATACCTATCTAGGTAGTATCCCTAGCTTCCCTTCTTAAAAGTATCCTTAAAATTATCTACTATACGACGAATAGTAGTAGCTATACTCTTAATAGCCTCCTATCGCGAAGAAGCCTATAAGTAATTAAAGTTAATTATAGCTTAACTACGGCGACTTCTAGAACCTAGGATAAGGAAATTACGAGCCTAATTAACTCTCTAGCGGTCCCCTAAGGCTAGTAACTAGTTTCTAGAAGCCTTATCCTCCGAAATCTAGCTTACTAGAGATAGTAGAGCGCTATTTATACTATAGTTTAAGTCGCTCCTATTCCTACTAGCTTAGGATAAAGAACCTCCTTAACCTCCTAAGCGAGTACCTAGCGTATAGGTACTAAAGGAGTAAGTCTTATAGTAATTACTAAAGGTATACTTAATATATACTCCGTAGAAAGTACTTAGGAAAGTAATACAAGCGCTAAATCTAGGGTTTCTACGCTCTTAATACTCCCTATAGCGGTTATCTTAATTACTAGGCGTATTATAATAGCTATTAATTATAGTATTACCTTAAAAAGTAGCTAGGATAGTTAGAATATAGTATACGCTACTTCTAAAGTTAATCTTACTACTAGTAACTATTAAAGGAGTACGTACTATATTATCTAAGCTTAATAAGCCTATCTACTAGCGATTTAGGCTATTCTTTAGATATCTCTTACTCTTAAACTCCTTAGGTATCTCCTTATATACCTAAAGCACCTCCCTTATAAAGTTCTAGCTTAATTTTAAGGTCTTAATAAAGTAATTCTTTATAAGACGCTTTATAAGTACTTTACGGATAGTATTAAGTAATTTCTTATGCTTAGATATACCGCCTTATCTAGAACCTTACTCTTAATTATAACGAGGAGGCTAACTACTACTACTACTACTATTATCTCTAGTATTAGTTAAGGAACTAGCGGGAGTATTAATAGTTATCTATTAAGGTACGATAGCTATAGCTATTCTATAGAGGTTAGTACTAGCTTAATTAATAGCTTAGTATATTATATATACCTTATTAATACTTTTAAAGCTTAGGAAGTATATATAGATATTATTAAATAAGTTTAAAGTAGTATAGAGTATTAAAAAGAGGAAGTTAGTATATAGAGGTTAGTATAGAGGAGAAGGTTTAAATAGTAAGAAAGAGGGGCCTTTATACTCTACTAAGTAATAGCAAAAGTTTACTAGTATTATATAGACTATTTATATATATTTATAACTACCTAGTTATAAAGGTAGGATTAGGAGGTAAGGTTAGAAGCCTAGTCTTAGTAGCTAGGTTAGCGGATCTAACTAGCTAGGGAAAAGAGGTTAGGCGTAATACCTACGAATCGTAGGGGTTACGTACCTTAGTACGGAGAATAGAAATAGAGAGCCGTAGATCCTAGTATATCGGATCCCCGTAGGTCTAGTACGATAGAGATTTAAATAAGAGACGTATACGTCTCGAGTAAAAGGTAGAAATTAGTTTATCTTCTAACCCTTAGTTTAGTCGAGGGCGTTCTATATACTACGATATACCCTCTAAGTAGATAGCTACTCGATTACGTTACGACTATATTATAGCCTTTCTATACTAGCTCCCTCTATACGTAGAGTACTAGCTCGTTTTTATAGTTCTAATTTCTCTTAATAGTCGTAGTCTATAGAACCCTAACGATATAGCGCTAAGAGCTTAAACTACTATCGCTAGCCCTTCGATAGCTACTCGTACGCGAGCCTTAGCTAGGGCGTAGTATCCTTCGAACGATAGTTAGACTTAGATTAGCGACAAAGAAGGCCCTACTAAGCCTAATCTCGAAGGGGATATAAACGCGGATAATAATAATAACGCGCTAGGCGCTTCGAATAAAAACCGTAATAGCGACGATAGCGAAACGCCTAACTAAGAGCTCGATCGCCTTTAGTAAGAGTACGCTACCCTATAGCGAGATATAGAAGCTAGTACCTTACGAGTAGGTATCGCGAAACTTAAGCGCGCCGTAGAGTAACCCCCTATAAACCTAACTCTAGACCTAGATAGGTTAGACGACGGAGACGACGACGATAATGCCGACGACGACGTAAGTTAGACGCTACCGCGATAATAGCGAGACGAGAGTCCTCTCCTCTATAGACGCGAACCCTTAGCTATCCCGTCCTTTATAGGAGAAGAGCTAGTTACTTTTATAGGCGGGGCGCGTCTAAAGCTTAAGGAACCCGTATTCTATAAGGCTACGTCTATTAAGGAAGCTAGATTATTCCTTCGAGATTTAGACCTAATCTTTAGCCTATCTAGGCGAATATATAGTATAGATAAGGCGAAGACGCTATATAGTATTATATACCTCGTACGCGAAACGAGTAAGCGATAGTACGCGAATTATAATATCGAGGAGCTTAACTAAGGATACTTATACGCTAACTTTAAGATATAGTATCTTAACGTAGTTAGGGACCTAGTAAACTATATACTTACTATTACCCTAGAATACGAGTAATATTATTAGCGTTAGAATTAGGATATTAAACAATTCGTATCTAAATTAAATATCCTTAAGGATTAACTCGGAGACTACCTTAAGCCGTAGAAGGTACGCTATCTTCTCGTAAAGCTTAATCTAAACCTTCGTAGTACTATTATTAAGTACTACGAGATTCCGAAGCGACGATACGAACTCGTTACGCTAGCGACTCGTATTAAAACTACTAATAAACCGATCTCGGGGAATAAGCGAGGTTATAAGGGCGATAATTAGGAGAAGAAGTTAGGTAGCTATAGCGCTAATAGCGAAGGTCGAAAGCCTAAGCGCCGTAAGCGTAGCGATAGCGAAGCCTAATCGGAGAAGAAGAAGGATAAAACGAAGACGAAGAAGGAGTACCTTACTATAGTCGAGTACTATAATTACTATAAGAAGAGATACTACTCGATATCGTACCCTAAACCTAAGGACGAATCGTAGTTAATACGTAGGATTAGCGACGGCGAAGCGGTAAAGAAGTTAGGAAAAGCTAAGGGCTAGGGTAAGAGTCGTACCTAAGCCTAGATCCCCTTCTAGTTAACTCTTAGCCTATTTAACGCCTACGAGGCGAAGTCGACGCGCTAATTAGGAAAACGTTCGTTAAATATATCCTCGATAATATAGCGGATATTAACGTTATTCCTATATAATTCGCCCTCGAAGCGAAGCTACCTCGCTAGAGGTAGGCTAACCTTCTAAAAGTAGACTCCTTCTAAGGTAACTAGGGTTACTACTATAGGGCGTATAGTATATACGTACGCCTTATAGACTCCGCGGGTATAGAACGTACTATAACTATAACCTTCTATACTTTCGATATAAAGGATAATACGATTATTCTAGGAAGACTATAGAGGTTCTAGAATACTATAATAGTCGATAGCGCGATAGATATATAGCGCTATAGAGACGTACCTAAGGATTAGGCGATCTCCTTACGAGAGGTATAGGAATTCTTCGATAATATTAAAGATAAAGAACGAGTCTATATAGTAATAATTCGTCTACTCGTAGAAGCGAATAGTAACGAGAAGCTACTAGAGGAGTTTAAGGAATTCTAGGACCTCTTCGACTATAACGCGTAGTTAGTACGTAAGGTCCCCGCTAAATACGCTTATACGATCGATTTAGAGCTAGGCAAAAAGCCTCTATTTAAGCCTCTCTATTAATATTCCTAGGTAGAGCTAGAAGCCCTAAGGGAATATCTAGAGAAGGCGATAAAGAATAGGTAGATCTAGCGAAGCGTAAGCGAAGCGGGTACGCTAATCCTATTCGTTCCTAAAAAGAATAGGAAATTGCGCCTCTACGTCGACTATTAAGGATTAAACGAGATTACTATTAAGAATCGTTACCTACTACTCCTTATTAGCGAGACGCTAGATAGACTTATAGGTACCGAATAGTTTACGACCCTCGATCTTACGAACGCCTATTACCGTATCCCTATTAAGAAGGGTAATAAGTAGAAGACGGCGTTTCGTACGCGATATAGCTACTACGAGTATTTAGTTATATCTTTCGAGCTTACTAACGTACTAGCGACTTTTTAAGCCTATATTAACGGTGCCCTCTTAGGCCTAATCGATACTATTTATATTATATATTTAGACGATATCCTTATATATAGTAAGATACGCGAAGAGTATATAAGATACGTACGAACCGTTATATAGAGGCTACGTAAGTACGCCCTCTATATATAACGTTCGAAGTACTCTTTCTTCTAAAAATTAGTCGAGTTTCTTAGATTTATCGTAACCCTAGGTAGTATCTCGATAGATAAACGTAGAGTTAACGCAATCGAGGACTAGCTAATACTAAAGAGTTTTTATAAGGTATAGTAGTTTCTTAGATTCGCTAACTTCTATTAGAGATTTATTTAATAGTACTCGAAAATTATTAGTCTATTAATAGGCCTTTTAAAAGGATCGAAGAATAGTCGAAAGAGTAGCCCTCTTACGTAGACTAATAGCGAAGACTAAGCGTTTCGTAATCTTAAGTAAAGGTTTACTAAGGCTCCTATCCTTCGATATTTCAATCCTAGCCTACCTCTACGAGTCGAAACTAACGCGAGTACGTTTGCCCTAGGAGGTATACTCTCGTAGCTTTTTAAGAATTAATAGTATTCTATCGCCTACTAGTCGAGGAAAATATCCTCTACTAAATATAACTACGAGACTTATAACTAGGAGTTACTCGTAGTTATTAAAGCCTTTAAGTAGTAGAGACTATACCTCGAAGGCGCTTTATATACGATCCGCGTAATCGTCGATTATACGAATCTTAAGGGATTTATAAAGGTTAAGTAACTTAACGGTTAATAAGCTCGATAGGCGATATTTCTTATACTATATAACTTCGTTATTAAGTATCGCGCTAGAACGAAGAACCTAGCTAATACGCCGTCGAGACGACTAGACTACGTAGAAGAGACGTAGTATATAAATTACTTTCTCTCTAGCCTTTAGACGAAGCTAGAAGCGTAGTCTTCGCTAGAGGAAGACTATAACCTAGGTATAAAGCGAGTAGCTTTAATATACTAAAGGCTATACGAAGGATCGTTATAGCGGGATAGGTCTCGTAAGGCTATTACCTATAAGTCCCTTAAGCTTCCTATACGGGTCGTAACCGCTACAGTAGAAGCCAAAAACCCGTACGAGAATCTATTAAAGATAATTCTTACGGTAATTCGGGTGTTATAGGAGTATAATTCCGAAGTATAGGAGCTCTATAAAAAAGTCTAGCGAGATACTAGCGAGACGACTAGGTCGATATAGCGAGAAGACTATAACTTAGGCGAGTTATTAGGGACGCCTAAGTACTCGATTGTTAATAGTATACTATATAAGAATAGTCTTATATATATACCTAATAATAGAGTATTAGTTACGTAGTTGTTACGTATATACTATAATTATCCTTTAGCTAGGCACTTTAGTAAAGTAAAGACGTAGGCGTTACTTATACGAAAATACTAGTAGCTAGATATCTCTAAGGATATCGCCTAATATTATTAAGTCTATAGAGTTTATTAGAGAACGAAGGCGAGACGCTATCGTCCCTACGGCGAATTAGCCTCCCTACCTTTCCCTAACGGTCCCTAGTAAGAATTAACGATAGACTTTATTACGGATTTGCCGCTAAGTATACTTAATAGCGTCGTCTACGATACGATCCTCGTAGTCGTTAATAGGTATAGCAAGATATACTATTATATCCCCGTTAATAAGATAATCGACGCTATACGCCTCGCGTAGGTTCTAAGTACTAAAATCGTAAGGCGATTTAGTATACTAAATAGTATTATCTCTAATAGAGGCTCTATCTTTACTAGCGAATACTAGACGGAGTTCTACTTCGAAACGCGTATAACTCGTAAGCTAAGTATAGCCTTCCACCCTTAGATAGATAGTTAGATAGAGCGTACTAATTAGAGCCTTAAATAGTACCTTCGTATATTTTACTCTAAATTATAGTAGGACTAGGCTAGTTTACTAGTATATATAGAGTTTGCGTATAACGTAAGTAAGTACGCTATATTACGTATAAGCCCCTTTATAGCTACGAATAGCTAGAATCCTTCTATCTATCTAGCTCTAATACTAGGATCTCGGGATAAGCTCCCTTTAGGGGAGGTACTAGCCGCGAAAGATATAGCGAAAGTATTACGAGAACGATACGAGACGCTATAGTAACGATAGTAATACGTATCCGAGACCTAAGCTAAGTACTATAACAAACGCTATAAGGACTAGAGCTTTAAGATAGGCGAGTAGGTACTCCTATCTACGAAGAACTTAAAGTTAAAGGTACTAAAGAAGAAGCTAGCTACGAAGTACTTAGGCCTATACTATATTATTAGACGAGTTAGCGCGTAGGCGTACCGCCTAGTACTACCTTCGAACTTTAAGATCTATAATATCTTCTATATCTCTCTACTAGAACCTTAGTATAGAGATACCGCTAGCGAGACGTAGGAGAATAATATACCCCTCGCTAATAAGGAGAACGAGTAGGAAGTCGAGAAGGTTCTTAATCGAAGAAGGAAGAAGAAGAAGACTTAATATTTAGTATAGTAGCGTAGGTAGCTAGAGGAATATAATAGCTAGGAACCTACTAAGTATCTTAAAAACTCGAAGGAAAAGCTCGAAGCTTTTAAGAAGACTATAAAGCGAAGGTAAAGGTAAAAAGAAGGAAATTAAGAAAGATTAAAGTTATAAAGAAGCTTTTATTATAGATCCCCGAAGGGACTACCTAAAGCGTAGGGTAAGCGCTACGAAGGTAGAACGTAAGGGTAAAGTAACTATCTACTCTTTACCTATAACCTTATCGATAGCCGTAATAGCCTCCTCTCCTACTATATAGCTAGTAAGCTATAAATAAATTAGTATAAGTCTCGACTACGAATCGACGATAAAAGACCTACTTAACGAATACTAGCGGCGATTCCTCGAAGGGACTAAGCGATAGACTCGATAGCCTCGCTATCGATAGCGGTAGAGGTAGCGATAGTAGTAGTAGTAGGCTTACGCTTCGCCTACGACCGAGATAGAGTCTACTTAAAGGCCGTAATAGCCTTACCTACCGCGGTACGAGCGATAGCGACTATTACCTTATTAGTATACAAAACGAAAGATTAATAAAGTTAAAAGAAAATATACTAACTTTATTAGAGTAAGCTACCTCCTAACTACTATTCTCTAGTATACGATTCTTCTCTACTAAGATATTACGAGCGGTACGAGCGCTCTCTACTATAGTAAAGGCCTTACGTACTAGAAGCGAAACGACTTCGACGTACTTATACTTAACGCTCTTATAGCGCTAATACTTAGTAGAAGTACTACTAAAGACCGCGTTATAGGTATAGTTCTTAGGTATACCGTCTACGAAGGTATTAGTAAAAAATCAACTTTAAGTAATAGTAAAGAAAAATTACTAGCTTAAAGGTAACTTAGGTACTAAGCGTAGAAGGTAATAGTAGATACGCGAGCGCGAGTAGGGACGCTAGAAGATATAGGGGTATCGCGTAAGGAGCGAGTACGCGCTATAATAGTATATTTAAAGTTTTTAAAGTTCTTATATATATAAAGTATATAGTATCGAGTATAAAGAGTACTCGATATACTAGCTAGTCGCACCTAGAGTTTTATACGACTAGTTACTACGTAGTAAGCCGTATAGTAACGCTAGTCTTCGACTAAGAAACGAATTAGGAAGGTACGCTTTTTATATACGATTCTCGAAGAACTTACTACTAGGCTATTAATCTAGTACTAGTAATTAGACGGCCGGTTCTTTTTATTAATATACCTTTAGTCGTATAACTTACGTAGACGTAACGATATCGATTTAATCGATTAGGTTTAATTCCCTACGAATTTAGTAGCATTTTATACTAAAAGGAGCGTTACTATACTTCGCTCCTTCGATAGACCCTCGTTTTAGGTATAACGCTTACCTAGATACCTCTCCCTAGTAACTATATCGAATCTTCTAGAACCTAGATAGTAATAGCGGGTTTAAGCTACGATTCGACGACTTTTCGTATAGTTTTCGAATAAGCTAAGGGTAGCTTATATTAAGAGGGAGGTAATTATAAAGGTAGGATTAGGAGGTAAGGTTAGAAGCCTAGTCTTAGTAGCTAGGTTAGCGGATCTAACTAGCTAGGGAAAAGAGGTTAGGCGTAATACCTACGAATCGTAAGGGTTACGTACCTTAGTACGGAGAATAGAAATAGAGAGCTATAGATCCTAGTATATTAGATCCCTATAGGTCTAGTACGATAGAGATTTAAATAAGAGATATATACGTCTCGAGTAAAAGGTAGAAATTAGTTTATCTTCTAACCCTTAGTTTAGTCGAGGGCGTTCTATATACTACGATATACCCTCTAAGTAGATAGCTACTCGATTGCGTTATAACTATATTATAGCCTTTCTATACTAGCTCCCTCTATACGTAGAGTACTAGCTCGTTTTTATACTAGTTATTATTATAGTTACTTAAGCTCTCTTAAGAAGTATATAAAGTACTTAAGGTAGTAAGGTATCTATATTATTTAATATACTTATATACTAAGGGGGAGTATTATACTAAGATTACGTAAGGGTACTAAGAAGGACACATTAGAGTTTTTATAGTCTATGTAGATAGTCTCTTCTTTAATCAATTATTTAATTATTATATAAAGGCCATAATCCTACTGCACAACACTTCTACGGCCGGTAGATATACTAACCACATGGCTGGGCTTTGAGTTGAGGCCTGGCCGCCAGAGTTGTTATTCTTGATCGGATATTGGCCGCTCGGCGCTCGCCGAAGTCAACCGGATTTCAAAGGTCGGATTGAGTGGCTCAGACCATTAGTAGGGAGACAAAGTGCCTCGTGCTGCGCCGCATCTGTGATGGTTGGACGGGCTCGAGGCAGACTCCCGGTGGTATGTCTTCTGCTAGAGTTCGAAACGTTCCTCATTTCGATGGCGCGAAGAGCGTGCGCCTGGCTGCGTACGCACGTTCAGCTGGCGTGATCTAGACGCAGCACATCGCGGTGTACGGATGCGGTATGGAGGGAGTTCGCTGCGCCTCCGCCATTGGTCGACGAGCCAAAGTTTGGCATTGTTCAGCGACGAAATTGCGCTTTGCAAAGCAGGATACTTTGGTAGTGACAACAGCTGAAGGGGGCGTGTGGAAGTGTCCAGGAGTATATAGAGAAAGAGAGTCGTCAAGGAGAAGGAGGTGTTTTCATTATCAACACTCGGCAGAACATCGGCTTACACCTCGACAAGGATCCTCAAAATGGCAAAGTTCCTGGCGATCGCGGCTCTGGCCGTACCCTCATTCACCTTCTCTCCAGCAGTCTTCGGCCTTGCCTCTCCTCTCAAAGATGTCCCATGCCCGGAAGGAAATGCTGCAACGACGGCCAGCGGCCACAAGCCAACCTCTACGGCTGCTGGCTTCTCATTCAAGCCCACTGCCGGCTCAACATGGAACATTCAGCTGATCACCGTCCCATCACCCGACCAGGCCAACGACGATGCCTATCATATCTAGGACTTCGATATGGAGAATGCTCCCAAGTCTACTATTGATGCCTTCCATGCCAAGGGCCGTAAAGTGGTCTGCTACTTCTCGGCTGGAAGCTGGGAGGACTTCAGGAAGGATGCCGACCAGTTTCCAAAGGCCGCCCTCGGCAAGGTAATGGATGGCTGGCCAAACGAGAAATGGGTAGATACTCGAAATGCCGGTCTCCGCGATGTCATGAAGAAGCGCATCCAAACAGCCAAGGAGAAAGGTTGCGATGCAATTGATGCTGACGTAAGTTGCAAGCGATTTGTAGCACCTCAATGCAGTGCAAGGACTCACACATTTCACAGAACGTCGATGGCTACTCGAACGACACTGGCTTCGACCTCACCGAAGACGACGGCGTTGATTTCGTCAAGTTCCTAGCCAAGACTGCTCACGACCACGGAATGGCCTACGGGCTCAAGAACGCCGGAGACATCCTTGACCGAGTTGTCGACGTCTCTCAGTTCAGCGTCCAGGAGGAGTGCGTCTTCTACAACGAGTGCGACACGTACAAGCCCTTCATCAAGCAAAACAAGCCTGTCTTCAACATCGAGTATCCCGACGACAGACCAAAGCTTTCACTAGACAAGTTCATTCAAAAGTCGTGCTCTGACAAGAACGCCAAAGGTTTCTCGCAGCTAATCAAGAAGAGGAAGTTGGATGCCTGGACGAGGACTTGCCCTGCCAATTAGAGCATCTCAATGCGGTCTAAAGCTCTCGACTTGTTGATTCTGACATAATGTCCTTCATTTATACATTTTACATTTATACAACTTATGCAGTCATATCGACCCTCTGCATAAACACTCGTCTCTTCTAAGCACTAGAATACTGTTCTTATTTCTCTCGCGTTCGCTAATTTGCTCGATAAAGCGGGAGAATAGACCTCCCGGCCGTATCGTTAGCTCTACAAACTAACCGCTTTATCCATTACGGCTAAGAGCTAAAGCTAGGAGCGGAGCAGGACTCGCTATGTAAATCTACTTCCTAACGACACCCTAACTCCGTATTAAATATATACGATGCTACTAACTTCGACTTTAAGCCTCGAGCTTAACATTGCATCGGGCGTTAATAATAATTATAGCTAAACAAATAAGCACCTACTCGACACTACTAAAAGGATCCCTTATACTTATTACTAGTATTAACGGCCTTATCGCATCGTATTGCGCTAACTAGGCTCTATAGTATAGTTATAGGGTACGAGGCACGACCCGGTTAGTAGAGAAGAACAAATAGATCTAGGACGTATTCGACAAGTAATACGGCGATAGTGTTTTTAAACTCGTTAAGGTAAAGGATATATAGTAGCCCGGTGCTTTCGATAAGGTAATAGAAGATTGCTCGGCCGTAATCCATATAGCTATAGTAATGTAAGTTAATCTATATCGATAAATCTAAGCCTTCTAACTAACTTCCTTAGTACCTTTAATCCTAATCCCAAGAAAGTTATCCCTCCTACACTTACTAGTACTTAGGAGATCCTTAAAACTATAGCTAAGACCCTATCCGTTAAGCGTATAGTCTATACCTTATCCTAAGGCGCCCTCCGTATATCGACCGACACGCCCCTAACCGTTACCTAAGACACCTAGAACGACCTCGCCGTCGAACTAGCTACCGACCCTACTAAACTCGCTACTCTCCTAGACGACTTTAAAGGCCTAGCTACCTACTACGCTAGTAAAGTCCTCGTAGAGAAAGCTTACTTCGAATTCGTTAAAAATAAGAAACCTTACTTCACCCTAAATAGTTTATGTCTAAACTTTAATTTCGGTCCTATAATCTATCTAACGTAGCTAGCCTTATCTAGCGGCGGTACTAAAGCTACTTTTCTCGGCAACGAGAAAGCCTACGCTATAATAAAACAGCTTTTTATACTAATAAACTTTATCGACGTCCGCGATAATAGGAGACTATACCTCGCTACGGCTATCTTCGATAATATATAAGGAGAGAGAATTTAGGGTATAGTAGGGGATTTCAATTTTAATAATGTTATTAATATGTTTACTAAAGTAGATCCTAAGAAGTAGAAAGGGGCGGAGAGGTTAGAGGAGAAGAGGGATATAACGGTATATAATCGAAGTAGGAGTTTAGAGTTATTAAGATAGTTAGGGAGGGATAGGTTTATAGGGTTTAAGGAGTATATTAGGGCGAATCTCTCCGGTAAGTTATGTTTTCGATCTGTTAAGATATATACTAATAGCTTAGATAGAGGAGTCTTTAGCGGAGAGTAACGTTCTTTAAGGTATTTTAGTTAAGCATCGTAAGCTAGAGGGCGGGCTTTAGTATAGGTCGTATATTAGCCTTATCTAGTAAGAACTCTCGACTACGTTATATAGAATCGACTTATACGCTATTCTACTCTTTCGACCTACTACTAGAATAATCGAGGGATTTTTGTTACCTATCTAATAACCTTCGTTATAGTTATATAGTACTACCGTTATTAAGCGATCGTTTAGTCCTAACCCGTAATATTAGTTAGGCGAGAACCTTTAATCTAGAATCCGGCCTAGTAATTTAGTCTTATCGGTAACTCCGAACGATACTTAATAAATTACTAGCGCTTTAAAGGGCAACATCTTATAAATCGATAGAGATATAAGCCTAGGTAAGAGTCCCTATCTCTCTATATTTAGCCCCTTAATTCACCTTACTAAGTACGATCCAAGCTAGCTTAATTATAACTAAAATACCGACCCTTAATAAGTAAGTATAGTTACTATTAGGAATCTCTCCCTTATCGCCGCTCTAGCGGCCCTTTCGATAGCGTAAGAATGTAACCTAGCCTATTCCTACCTAAGTCCTATTACTTATACTATTATTAGCGGTACGCTATACTTTACAACTACGACTATATAGACGACTCTAACTACGACGACCTCTACTACTACCTATTTACCGTATACTCTAAGTATATCGTATACGTGCCCGCTATCTTACGGTTTTCGGGATAGAACGCCGACTTTAGTAATTGCTTTAACGACTTGTTCGACTTCGACTCCCGATGCGTCTACTATAGTCTAAGTCTCTAGGCTAAGAAGCTAGGTAAGGGATATAGAAGTTAAGGCAAGATATTACCTATTCTCTCTTAGGGGGAGAGTAAGTAGAAAGTCTATTATATAGAATCAAGTCTTAGAATAAATACCTACCCGGTTTCTATTATTTATATCTATACATAACAATTACTAATCGCTTCTAAAACAAGTAACATTTAAACACTCTATCTACGTACTTACCGTATATCTATAATCTACCGGATCTGTACGATACCCCTACCTACGATTATTCTTTAAAAAGTAATTCCTACCCTATATATCTACCGGCGCCGTTAAATTCGTATAATACGTAACCGCTCGGCAAGCCGGGTAGTTATTAGCCGCGTTCTACGAGTCGTAGTAGTCGAGGTAGGATTCGAAGGTATAGACAATAGTATAGTCGAGGTTAGTTATAGTAATGTTTTAGTTATAGAGCGACGGGTGCCCTATTTAGTATTAGTAGCCGTAGTCTTAGATGTAGGTAGTTTCGGAGTATATAGTTATCGGTTAGGAGTCGGTATAGGAGTATTACGCGAGGCCGGTTATACTAGTAGTAATGTAGGTAGTAGTTATAGTAGTTAGGGGTTAGGTTGTTATTAAGGATAGTCTAGGGGTATATTAGTTTATATTCCGGAGGTTAAAAATATAATATTACCTACTCGTTAGTATTATTGTTAGTATTAGTAGCCTCTTCGGAACTTAAGCTATTACTATTATTACTATTCTATAATAGCTCTATACTTAGACTAACGCCTAATACAATAGCGAGAAGCAATAGGACGATGCTAATAACGATCTAAATAATACGTTTTCTTCGGCTTAATTTTAATCTTCCCGTAACTAATAGGACATTCGCTTCTTCCTCTAAGACTATACCGTTCTTCTCTTTTAAGGTAAATCTATCGCCGGGAGAGTAGCTAGGTGCGCGTAACTAGTCGTCGAGATATTAATAGTAGTACTAGTATACGGCTTCCGGAGCCTCGTAGTCGTTCGATACGGGAATAAGATCGCTATATTCTCTTACGAGTTCTAGTACTTAGGCCGTAACGCTAGAGTAGCTACGACTACTCGCTTAATTACTTATCGTTTATCGGCGTTCCAATCGCTAATCGTATATAATCGTTAGATATAGATATATTCCTCTAAAAATCGATTCTTATCGTTACTCTCGTATAAAGTCCGTCTAAAGAAATAAGGATTAACTATTCGGATTAATAGCTAGGGTGGCCGTAGTTAATATCTAGTCCCCGAGATTCTCTCCTAGATCTGCATCTCCTACTATTTTACTATATACTAGCTCGCGTAGGAAGGTATACTAATATAGCGGCGCTATATATAGCGCGGAGGAAAGGTATATATACAGCCTATAAGATACCCCGAAATTGCCGCCTAGTAACGCCTCTATCGAAGTCGAATCTAAGGCTAAGTAACGTAGTAGTTATGCTAAGAAAGTCTAATAAATAATACGTTGTTACTATGTAGGTAATTTCTTTTTTGCTTACCTAACATTCTATCGACTCCTAGTCGTAATAATATTATAACTTATAGACGATAGTAATAGCGTCTAATTTATTGTTAAATATTATTAATTACTTAATGTAACGCTATAAGATTATCGAATCGTTCTTAAAAGATATAGTCGATACGCCTTACTAGTAATCCGGATCGGGGGCACCCGCTAAGAGTACCTAGCACCTACCTATATCGGCTAGCCTTCCGCTATTTACTTTAAGAATCGCTTTAAGATTAAAACATAAGTAAGTAGAGGAGTTCTTATATCGACTACGTATCGAATAATTCGTATCGAATGCTCGTACCTAGGAATCTGTTATTAATAACCTAGGAGTAATATTAAAGATCCGTACTAAAGTAGGTATATCGAATAGACCTACGTACTTAGGGCTGTATTAAATTGCCACCTAAGAAGCTGTACTAAATAGCTACACTAAGTCGAAATAGCCGCGTTTACAAGTTAATTAGTACTAGGTACCTAGGACAGGCTAGGCGTACATACGGAGTGCCTTGCCTTAGTGAACAACTTTAATGGAAATTAATTCCGCTCCCTTGAAATTTTGGTTAGAGAGATCCCTCCGAACTCGCAAGTTTTACTAGGTGCTGGGTGCTCTTGGCGGGTGCCCCCGATCCGGATTGCCTTGCCAGTAGTTGGAACTAGTAGGCCTTGGCGTTGCGGCTGAAGTGTACCCTCTAGGGCACTTTCGAAGGATTCCGCTAGTATCGAACGTCTCCAGTCTGCCTTTTGCTCGAGAACAAGTTGTCGACATCGATTTCTCCGAGGTATCCATCCCCAAGGCCGGCATGACAGCTTACAGCACGCCTTCTGTCCACGTCGACATCATAGTCTGGGCATATTCGGGCGGCACGTCTCCCTTCTCGGCATCTCTCTTCGCGCTCTCCCTCGTCCTGAATGCCTGATAGAACTCCACCAACTTAGGGAACTTCTCTTCCACCTGCCGCCCATAAACATCCGTGACCATCTCGCCCGAGCCAAGGGTCATGTCCACTTTGTAACAATCGTCCACAAACTCCAGGAAGTTGTACAGAACAATGTCGGCCATGTGCACATGTCCATACCTTCCAGCTTGAAGCAGCGTCATATCTCGATCTTTGAAGAATCCCTCAACGGTCATCAGCGCCCGGCGGACCCATCGCAACATCTCCTTCGAAGCCTCCGGAATGGACATCGATCCAGCATCGGTCCCGAACGTCCTGACAGGATTCCAAGCGACCATCAACTCCTCCGCAAGACACATGACTTCGGAGATGCGGGCACGCTCCAAAGGCGTCTTGCCACCCAGCGAACCATGAGGCCGAGTGAATCCATATTGAAAGTCCTCGCACAGTTCCTCCAGGAAATGCATGATGGCATTCGCTTGTCGGATGTAAATGAAACCATGCTCGTCCGCATCTTGGCCCTCAGCGCGCACGGCTAAGATGGGAAGACTGCCAGGAGGTCGTGGGGGACAGGTTGGATCCACCACATCGTTGCCGTGCTTCGGATCTCGGACATGCGCAATCTTGACTTGGGATTCCGGAATGCCTTTTTCTCGTAAGTATATTATCACGCGACGAGGGAAGGGCATCCAAGGGTAGGCGTAAAGCAGCCATGGCTTCGAGAAGCTTGGAGCAACGGCTCCTGGTACTGTGGTTTGAGGTCGTGGTGGCTGAAAAGGGTTGTAAGCCATTGTAGTCGTGGGGCGTTCTCTCGACAGATTGCTTGTGTTATTGAACGATGGACCTCCAGACCATGAAGACAGCCAGTGTACATGTATTGTCTAAGACGGGTCCAGGCATCTTTCCAGGCGTCAAGATCTCGGGTACTTCGCATCCGGTCGCAACGATTTCATTGGCTGACGAAATCTCTCCGAGATGTTTAAGAAGTAGCCGACCAGCCGTAAAGATTAGAGCTTGGTAACGAGCACCGGCAAGAGGGTTCTATCGTCAAGGCAGCTCGTGTATCGATAGTTGCTGATCTTTCTTGTCTGCCCTGGCATGTCTCTCCATTCCTTCAAGCTCATGATGCTGGATAGCATCGCCCTGGAGCTCCATGATCGGCGTGGCCATGAGTTCATGCTTCAACGGCGCATCCTGCAGCTCGTGGATGGGCGAAGACATTGGTTCAGCAAGTTGAACGGCCGAAGAGTCGACTTCCTGCCACTTTTCATCATGTGTTGCAATGTTCATACTTCGAGCCTTGGTCCGTCGACGTCGGCGCTGTAGAATGAATGCTGTGATGGCGGCGACAATGGCTAAGACGCCACAGGCAACTGCAACTCCTGCAATAGCGCCTGATGACAATCCCGAGGAGCTTGAATTTTCAGGGCCGGCCGTCGGAGGAAGTACGGGTACAATGTCCATGGTGGTGTTCTGATGGATCGCCTGTCCGACTGTGAAGGCTTGTGTCTCCCAGTTGACAAAGACGTACGCCTCCTGCAAGAAAGCACGCCCTAAGACGAACTGCGACTCGTTCGCTACTACTCGAATGGGAAAGTACCTGGTACTGGAGTTGTAAAGAGGAATCGTCGCGTTGAGGTCGAACGCCGAGTAAGGCATCACCACATTCGTTGTGGATGTCAGGTTGGTGGTACCACTAATCGTAAATGTAACGGAGGGGTCCTGGTTCAAGAGCTGTGAATGCATACTGTCGTTTACAAGGTACAGATCAGTCGACGAATCGTAAGTAAGACCAAAAGCATCTACGAATAGATCGCATGAGTCCTGAGGCAACCAAAAGTCAGTAACACTGGAGTCAATCGTGAAGATAGTCGGTTCTGTCCTCTCAAGGAGTGCTCTCGTGCCACTGATTGTGTTGATCCCGAGCACGCTAGACACAGCGACCTGGAGACTGAAGTTGTGAGCTCCCCCCAAGGGGAAGCTTATGTTGCTGGCAGTGAACCGAGCAGCGTCATAGCCGCCAAGTATGAGGCTACCAAACGTTTGGTTGGCTAGTGCTTGTTAGCACTTAGAATTCGAACAGGCCGTCTCATGATTACCATAGTAGGCACCTGCAGTATATCCGAAAGACAGGCTTGGTATGAGTTGATCAGCTCGCAGCGAGCTCAACAAACTTGGGTTGTTCTCACTTGCGGTTGAGAAGTTTGCCGCAGAGATTCCAAGTCCAAGACTACCTAGCCAATAATTCGCACTTGTGATGCCAGCCACTGTCTGTGTATGAACCCGAGAGTCGTTCGATCCAATCGCGGTGCCGACAGTGACTGTGTCTCGGCCATAAAGGGCAGTGTCCGATCCATTGAACAAGGCGAGGCCTTCCGTCAGTCCGTATATTCCAGTGGAAGACCAAGTGGAAGACGCATTGGTCTGAAAGCCCCTACTGGAGGCATCATTGAAGCTGTCGACGCCTCTGAGGTCCCCACAATAGGAAACTTCTGACAGGATACCCTCACAGCCCTGCGGTATTGGGATCCAGACTTCGGAGCTTGATGTCGACGGCAGAACGCGGAACGGCTGTGGCGGTGTTCCAACTTCGATGAAGAATGTCGACCAGCTTCCTGCGTCCCCATCCCATCGCCAAGTTGGAGCCACCACATACGGAGCAGGAACCGAGCGAGGAGACTGCCAGCCCATGGTTTCTCACCGAGGTTTCATGAAATAGTCTCAAGGGTTTCGGTCGAAGATGTGAATAGCGAGGATTGCGTATGAACAGCATCAAGAACTTTCACACGAGCTCGACAGTACAGGACTGCAGCCACGCTGACCAGGCCAACAGAAGAGAATCCGGCTGCCCTTGCCGTTAAGCAAATGCAACACATGATGGCGCGTGGCGGAGCCTCGCCCAGTGTCGGCCATGGCGTGAGGTGCCCTTTCAGCTCGGATTCGGTAGCACGGCATCATGGTTGTCGATAGTTCCTGCAGACAGCGAATGTTGACTGGCGGAAAAGGACAAAGAGGATGGACTTCGCGTCGCCAGGGGCGCGTTTTCGCGTCGAAACACTCTGTGTCAAAAGTCGAGATCTCGACTTCACCTCCTGTTTTCTAAGTCTGCTCCTCTCCAGACATCATCAACACCATCTCTAATCCGATCCTTTAAGCAACGAGCACATCACGCCTATCATCCACTAGTTGGAAGTCCTGGAATGCCTCCCCATAAGGATTTGCAAGACTCAACTTCTGGCCCCATACCGGCGAAAGCGAGACAACCTTGTCAGCTGAAAATAGGCCTCCCCTTGGCACGTTCTCATGGTGTGTAGTACAAGCACCGCAGGAAGCGAATGACTGCATTTTGGCTGCGACAACGCTCGTGCTCTCTCGCCCATTTGGTAAGAGATCCTGCCACTGGCCAGCCATTCAGCCTTTGTTCCTGCAGCAGAGATTGCAGCTGAGTATTCAGGAACATGCCACGCCTTTGACACGTCCGAGCCGGCTTTTCAATCCAAAAAGTATTGGATGACACTTCGTCACAGCCTTTCTCCTCGGACGGTGCTAACGCCAGAAGACCAATTTTGGGATCAATGCGTTGAGGCTGAACGACGATGCTGATGGAGAAAGGGCCGGCCGAGTTACGATTTTTCGCCTGAGGCCATCTTGTGTTTCCTGCTGGCTTGGGTGGACCATTGTGGTGGCGATGTAGGACCTTTGTGAGTGTATGTCCCCTCGCGAACATCTGCTTGGCCTTCCTTTTCGTGAGAAAACCTCTCTTTTCTCGTATCTTGTCACTCGCTTCTTCTGAACTTTGGATCCACTGCCAGGAAGATGGCGTCGCTCGCGGCGTCTATCACATCGGCAGCATCCTGCGCTGCTTGTGTCTTTGGGGCTACAGCAACAGTCAAATACTGGTACACTGTTCACGCCGTTCAGACGGTCAACATTACGGTCATCCCACACATAACCACCTTCTCAAGCGCGCCAAACATCACCAACTACGAGACACTGACTCAGACCGAGACAATATATGTTGGAAGCGGCAATGCAACGGCAACGGGCGTAGCCAACGCAACCACATTCAACAACCCGGATGATATCACTTGGACGGTCGGTAATGCTACCTTAACATATCCCACAACATACATTCGATATCTCGGCTTTGCTGGCGCAGCTCCATCGAATGCCGCATGTGCAGAGGATACCAATGCCAAGCGAATAGAGATGCCTCGGTCAACCCCACTCGAATCCTTCATCTACCCTTATACTGAGAACGATTCGAAGCTGCCGACCGCACTACTGGACTATCTTGGCACAGTTCCCACGATCACGGAGCAAATCGATGATGCAAATCCAGCACTCTGCGCTCCATTGACCATCACTCCTGCGCCGTCACCCGTCTCCAGTATTGCCGGTTACGAGCCGAAAAGATACGAAGGCGCCCGCAGAGATGTTGCGCCTTCTCAAATGGTCGTGGATGTGGGAGGTAGTAACAGTACTCACTGGCTTTGGCAACGACAGGCTACTGGTGTGACTGGCACTGGACCAGGAGATCCTGTTATGTCTCCACCATCGACTACGACTAGCGCGGCGGCTGCAGAAAGCTCCACGATGTCCCTCAGTGCTCCTACGAACGACCATACCACTGCATTTGTCCTCAATACACTTACAGGAGAAGCAATCGTTGTGCCTGGCGACAATACTGCGGAGCATGTCGTGGTTCCTACTCAAACACCGCCTGGCGATGGCGGGGATGAAAGGCCAACGTCGCCCGGTGATGAGGACAACAGTCCGCCGCCGCCATCGCAAGTAGACACTCCCGGTCCAACGGGGGCAGACCTGAGTGCCGGCCAACAGACTCAAGATCTGGGTAATCTACTAGGCATTCTTCCCAGTGTAGGAGCTACCGACAATCAAGATGGTCCTGCTCCTTCGGAAGACGATTCGAATCCTCCAAATGATCCACCACCGCCTGCACCAACTGTGCCGAACGATAGTGGAAACACACAGCCAGCAGCAACACAGCCTCCGGTCTTCAACGTTGGCACTACACTTTTTTCGGCCAAGTCGAATGGAAACTTCGAGTTTGGCACGCAAGAGTTGACACCGGGTCAAACTGTCGACATTGGCTCAGGAGCGTCTCCGACGCTCGCCGTGATCGCGACAGATGGCGGATCCACCAGGCTTGTCATTGGTGGCAGTACATACCAGTCCATCGGAAAAGGTGTGCCAGGTGCCACGGCAGCGCCAGCTGTCATTACGGCGGATGGACAAACATATGTTGCTGCTCAAAGCGGTGGTTCTGTTGTCTTTGCCGGCGGTTCGACTACTTTTGCTATCCCAGCTGGCTCAGTCGCCATAATTGGCGGTGTCCAGATCAGCGCGGCTCCTGATGGATCTGGTGTGGTCGTTGACGGAAGCACTTTAGCTGTTCCGCAGGGGTCATCTTCTGCTGGAGCGATCGTAACCGTGGGCGACCAAACGTTTTCTGCTGTGCAAAGCGATGGCTCAATCTTGCTTGTCGATGGCTCGTCTAAAATAGAGATTGATGCGGGCTCGCAGACCGTCATCGACGGCCAGACGCTTAGTGTCAGGCCAGATGGCAACGCTATCGTTGTCGACGGCAGTACAGTGCCGGTAATGAATGCCGCTTCACCCACTCCCACAGAGATGGTCATCACCGTGGACGGCAACTCTTTCACTGCTGTGGACAAGTTAGGCTCGGTCATCCTCAAAGATGGATCTTCGACTGTCACTCTTAAAGATGGTTCGCAGACCAGCTTTGAAGGGCAGATAGTTAGCGTTCTGCCGGACGGCAATGGTATCGTTGTCGATGGATCTATCACAACGAGGTTTGGCTCCATGACTACCTCAACTGGTGTCGGCGACTACATCAACGGAGGTCTTGGCTCAAACCCGACGTCGACAAGCGACGGTGCAGGTGCAAATCCGACGTCTGAAAGTGCCGCGAGACCGAAGTATCTGTTTACATCGGCGGACATGTTTGGTGTCCTTGTCATCGCATGTGTCCTGCTATAGTGTCATTACACCCAAAGCTTAATGTCTAGTTTTACTTGTTCAATGCCGGCTACATCTCTTCTATCTCATCATTCATGACGTTCTTTCAATATCCTGCCTCAAAGCATCCACCTTCGCCTCAAACAACTTCGGAATCCACATGACACTCTTGATCCTCTCCTCCAGCTCCGGATACGCATGATTCCCCTCATCGGCCGCCGAAGTAACAAGCTCCATTACGAACCACCGCCTCTTAGCTGTGTTCTCTCCAGCTTCCAGAGCCGCAAGATACACTATCCAAAGCTTCGTCTTATTGAACCCATCCCAATCTAGTCTATGCTTACTGAGCAGCTCGTGCTGCTTCTCCACATATGGAAATGAGCTCAGTGGATGAGCGCCAAACGTTTCGTAGATCATGCCTATGACCATCAACATTGCCATTCTCCAGCTTTCCAGCACTAGACGAACGTTGGAGTTGAAGTAAACGCAGTCACTTTCCAGAGGTCGAAGGGCCAACAGCTGGTGGGCCATGACATTCGTCCAGATCACAATGTCGCCCCCTCGAGCTTCATCTTTCTTGTTCTCTTGCAAGTGTGTGTTGACCAACGACCCGAGATGAAGGAGGTCCCGAAAGATGCTGGTCAGAGGGCAACGTGTGTCGTTCCCCAGAAGGCTGCCTTCGTAGGGGCAGTATTCGGCGGACTTGCGGTGGTCTTCAGCGACCGTAAGCCATTTCTTTGGTAGTGGGACGGCGGCTGGAATATCTTGTCTGAAGGAGCCTCGGAGTTCGACCCATGATGTTGCGGCTCGAAGGTGTGGTATGTGTTCGATTCCGTTGATGCCTCCTGGGAGCGACTCTAATACGCTGAGCAGGCCTTTTCGTTGCGGAAGCCATCTATCATAGGCACCGAAGATTTCCTTCGAGAATTGTCAGTACAAGTTTGTTTCAAAAATAGTGCTGTGATTGCAAACCGTGTAAACGAGTAATCCAGTGATGCATCCCAGAATGTGAGTACTCAATTCTCCAATGGCGATGCGCTGTCTGATATTCGAGACAGCAAGCTGGTGATAGTGTACAGCGGTGGCTGTCTCCCGCGGAAGCTTGTCAGGGTTCCTTGTAGCCTCGAGATGCAATTCCGAGTTGGCTAAGATCTGATTGAACGTAGCTGAATCGTCCAGACCAACCGAGAACCAATCTGGACGATGAGCATTGAACAAACAATCCCCCTGATTTCGCCAGACTAAGCTTCCAAGTCAGCATCCTGCCAAGCTCTGATCACAGCCTGAACCTACTATTCGCCAGCAACGACTTCCCAAGCTGATCAAGCTCAATCGGGATGGGAAAGAAAGTATGCACTCCTCCACCACCAATTGCAGGCTTGGGTGCAGGTACAACTTCTGCAGGCATTTCGATCGGGATCTCGATGAAACGCTTCTTCTTGGGCTTGCGTCTCTGTCGTCCAATGTCCTTCATTGCATGGCGCCGTATGCTGCTGATGGCTGCAGTGTCTCGCATGTGATCGACATCGGAAAAGGTAACAAATTGAAAGCTTGTTGGTCCTTTGGGTCCTTTGTTGCTCGATGAGGAAGTTGGTGTTGCTGTTGATGCTTTTGCCATGGCTCTCGATCTTGCGTAAGGCTGTTTTGGAAGGAAGGGACGGGGCAGATCCAACCAGTCTGATTTAGGGCTCTGTCTCGATTTATCTGTGTATTGTTGCTGCAGTCTTCGCACGGAGAACTGTTGCTTCTCGCTATCTGTAGCGCCATGTGGTCTTGTAATGTCCGAGAAAGCTGAGCTCAGCGACATTAGTAACGCTCAAATAAGCTTTGCGCTAATGCAAAGAGATCCCTGTCCACATACCAAATTGGGCTTCAGACTGCACTTGCCTTTTCCATTTCAAGCATGTGAACATAAGCTGTAAGTGAATAAAATTGAGTGGCCTGCCATCGTTATTGAGTCTTTCTCGCTCAGAAGCTTCGCTCTAACTGTGAGACACTTTGTGGGTTGAGAGATGGTCAATTTTGTGGTCCAACGTCAAGCCTTCGATGATAATCTTTTGGATTTGAGCGGATGCTTATTCTGCTTTCTGGCCCATGACATTCCGTGCCTGTCAATTCGAGATCCTCAATAGGGTTGGTGCCGTCTTGATATAAGAAGGAACGAATGCTCGTCGCAGTTGATTGGCCGACAGTAAGGACATCGGAAAATGGTTGATCCGTGCCGACTTCACTCCATCCCACGTCATCCACGCTCGCTGCTCGCTTGCGCTCTTGCCGTTCTTCGTAATTTTCGACTACAGCAAGCGACTTTCTCGATAGAATTAGGTGATCACCGATAGTCCCTCCTCTACACGAAGACCACTTTCGCCACATAGGGCACACCGTCACCACAAAAGGCAGGTCAGGACCTGGACAACGAACTCATCTTTGCATATTCAGCTGGAAGAATAGGGCAAGCATTACTCACAGAGGCGAGCCCGGACGAGGCTCACTATGTCGCTGGGCGCTCTATCAAGATCTCTCGCCGAATCGCTTTCGATGAGCCGTTCCCAAGTGTTCGATGGAAAAATTTCCGTTCGCTTGATTGAGAGAGACTAACTCAGATCTTCATGCCACACTCAGGTCCTTGAATCGATCGCACTGCTAACAGATTCTCTTTCTTCCCGATGTCAGCGCTACTGCGACGTATTTGTCCAACTGCTCAAGCGTCTGCTCAGCCATACTCTAGACTGACAACCTCTAGGCTTCTCGTTTCAGCTGATTCAGGACCAATATCGACCGCAGAGCGGGACAGCAAAGGAGATATGTCTGTGGAAAGTGCCACATGGCTTACGAACGACAGCCATGGCGGGCAGATGAAGCAACCCATTACATCGTGGACTCTCTTTCGGCGTCGAATTCGGTCTGTGACCATGTTCTGGCCGTCTATCGTCTCACTTGGGTTGTAGAGGCAAATATCCATGGCGAAGAGTATCATCATCGCCGCCCAGATCATGCGACACTCCACGGACTCGCCGCGGCTCCAAGCGCTGCCGTCAGACAATCCAGTCCTCGGCGACTATTTCAAGCCAAGGAACAGGCTATTGAACTTCATTAAAGCCTTCATGCACGAATTCATCACTATCAACAACATCATTGGGCCCTAGTGTGGGATGAAGTCTCGAACGCAAAATGTCACAAGGCCAGGCTCCCTCAGCTACAAACATTGTCCAGTTGACATTCGAGACGGCGCAGCCGCAATGGCACAGCCATACCATTCTGTGAATCTCATTCGTCATTCAAGAAGCACACGGCGCTTTCAACATCACCACACCTGCAGACTAACCCGCTTGCCTCGAGGTAATTTTGTTCTCGGGGCTTCATCGATCACCTTCTCCTGGAATACTCCGTGCCGACCAATCCACCCTCCGAGCGGGTCATCGTCGACTTGCTGGAGACGTGCATGCACATCAGCGCCATGTCGAAGCCAAAAGATGGTTTTGTCTCGTTCGGACGGATTACGCTCTGGTGGCTGCTTCTGGCTTCGTGACCAAGCAGAAGCGGTAGGATGTTGGAGGTCTCTACATCAGAATCGATGATGACGGGCTCGAAGATCAGCTACAGTACTTTAGCGAAGGTTTTTTGCCTAGAACATGGGAATGTATAAAGAGGTGGTTGAACTCCAGCACAATCTATCGATTCAAGCAGCCTCCAGTCCTCTCGAACAGTCTTTCATCGCCGATATCATCAATCATGCATTCAATCTTCGGCTTCGCAGCTCTCGCTTCGCTCGCTACTTTTACCGCAGCAACCACCATTGGTCCTATCAACATTGGGCCATACAAGGGCATTACGCTCACGATCTCAAAGGAGAACACCATCAACTCGACCAACCCCCTTAACTTTGTCGGAGGTGTTACTACGCGTTCTGAGCTTGAAAGCATTGGCAATCTGCGCAACCGTGGGCTCTTAGAATCTCGCCAAAACCAGCCCCTCTACTTCAACCTTGGAGTCTTTCCGTTCGGGGCATCCACCACGGTCAACGCCTATATTAGCGGCACCAGACAGAGCGATGGTGCAATGATATTCGTCGATAAGAATGGTAATTGGTCAGTATTGTGGTCCCTCTATCCAGCCTCCCAGGCACCTTAAGACCGATTTGCTGACGAACCGAAGGTATCTTCCCCAGGCCACTCCGAACAAACAGACGACCATCCCAGCGGATAAAATCACGATCCCAGTTCCAACTAACAGTAATGGGGCTGGATTTAATGTTACGATCCCCGGTGCCATCGCTGGAGGTAGGATCAACTATGTTGTTAACGGAACTCTCGCTTTCTTCACCAACGGTGGTGCCAACGGCGTGGCTTCTATCGTGATGCCATCCGCCAGCGCCTCTGGAGATCCGAGCTTCAACTATTTTGTAAGTCTGACGACTAGGAGGAGCCTTACGCCAACTAATGCGCCTCCAGTGGGGTTTCTCTGAGTTCACGTACAATGGAGGTGGTGATCTTTTCATCAACCCCTCAGCTGTCGACTTCGCCGGGTGCCCAAACACCTTCTTCGTTTACAACACCACCGGAAAATACGTGGGAGGCGCCAACGGTCTCGAGGTTGATGCCGCAACGACCATGGCCAAGAACCTTCAGCAACAGCAGAACAACGATGGACAGCCCTGGGGTCAGCTTCAAGTCAAGAACAAGAAGGGTCAACTTGTTCGCGTCCTCTCGCCCAACACCTACCGTGGCTTCGACAACAAGAATGGCAATGCTTTCAACGGTTACTGGGAGCCTTATGTCAACCAGGTCTACTCCAAGTACTCCAACGGCAACAATCTCTTGCTTTACACCAGCGCCGGGACTTCCAGCTGCTCCGTCACGAACAACCAACTCAACTGCTACGGAGACAACCAAGGTTATCCAAAGCCATCGTCCGCCGACATCTTTTCGTGCAACACTGGCCCATTTGCCAACCCCGGCGGATACAACAATCAGCATTCACTCAATGTCCCAGTCATCTGCTCGGCTTTTGTCCGTTCCATGATGCTCTTGAGCGGTAGTCAACCAGCTGGTCCGGTCAGCTCATACTACAAGAACACTCCCACTAACTGGTACTCTTACTTCGCTCACAACGCCAGCTTCAGTGGCGTTGGATACGCTTTCCAGTACGAGGAGCCAACGCCGGCTGGACAACCTGATCAGTCGGGCACAATCCACGCCACCAATGCCCAGAGAGTCTCCATGATCATTGGCGGCTTTGGTTGGGGAGGTTATGCTTCTGGCCAGTACGCCTAGATGACGAAGGGAGCTGATGCGACGAGGCTTCGCAACAGGAGGAGCTAGAAAGCCGGGCAAGGAACGATTGGACGCTCATTTATGAAGGACGATATGACGGCAGATGGATGATTGATTCTAGCAACGTATAAATGTTCGGCTGGTAGTTAGAATCAAGTAGCTTGTAGATCGAAACTTCGCTCGTAAGCAACTGACCACCGATTCCCGATTCTGTATCCTACGAATGCCAGTAGGCGAAGGTAAGAAGTCCGATCAACATTGTAATGATCTCAGCCCGGCCTAGCTTGAGAACAGCCGCGGCCCCCGTGGACGACTCCGGCGACGATGACGATGAAGCAGGGCCAGAAGATGTCGGGGAGGGCATCATGCTTGTGTTGGAACCGCTCGAAGATCCTCCAGAACCGGAGCTGCCACCACCGCTGGGCATCATCCCCTCTCCGCTCGTGCTGTTCGTGATAGCTGCCTGCCTCGTGACAACAGGGTACCTATAGTCTCCGTTCAGCAGCGCCTCCTCAGCTCCATACCACCTCAAGATAGCAGTGACATTTCCGCCACCAGCCGGACCAGGAAGCCAGTTGCTCGTCCAGTTCGCAGGAGGTGGGTTATCAGCCGCTTGCACCAATATCTGGAACGGCCCATCCGACTGCGATGCATTGCTGCCATACACCATCGACCCGTCTGCATACGTGATGTTGTTCCGATCGCCGAGTGCATATCGCTGCAAGTCGTTTGGGATGAGATAGTTGTCGAGATAGGGTGTCAAGCTCCAGAATCCGGTTGGCTTCTGTAGTGGTGGCTTTGAAGAGAATGTATACAGGACGGCTTCGTCTCGACCGAGGCTGAAGCCACTAAGTCCGGTCAATCCAGTTGCCCCTGCGTTCTTTGAGGCATTGGCCCAAGCAGGATAGGCTGCATTCGGGTTGCTGAGTTGAAGAAAGCCCGCGGAGGCGATGGCGGTGCGATAGCCATAGGCTGTTCCGTTGTAGAAGTTGCCAGCCAGGCCGCCAGGCTTCGTAATGCTCCAGCCATTGTTGATATCCATATTGTTCGCCGGGTCAATAGCAGCGTTGGTAGCTGTTGCAATAGCTGAACGATTTGCAGCATCGATGTCGACCCCTGAAGGCATAGAGTATGCTCCATTCGCGATCCCCGCCGCCGCGAGCATTGGGTTCACTTCTTGGGCACCAGCTTGCGTCTCTGGCTGACACCATGGTGCATACTTGGCCAGCAATCGAAGCGCTTTCTCTGCCGGACTCATAGTCTGGTTGGTCGAGATGGCGTATGTTCCCAAGGACGTAAGCTTGGGCGCGTTTCCCACCTGAGTTCGGTTCAAAACCTTTAGCGACGTCTGGTCTTGGAGATCATGGACCATGTCATAGCTGGTGTCGTTCACACCCCACCGAATCAACAGGATGCCGTAGTTTGTCGGGCTCAGGATATCCGCCACGTATTGAGAGTCATTTCCGTTTTGTCGAACCCCAAATTCGAATGTCCCATTCTGTGGTGCCCTCACTCGGTATTGTCCAGATCCATTGACATTGCCACTGCCAGTGTTGGCGTAGTTGTCGCCGAACACATCGTAAAACGAGAAGAGAGCATACTGTGACGTTGGAATATCCGGCACCGTAAGTACCAAGTCGGTCTGGCTGAGATCTAGAAGGCCTGCTGAGTACAACGTATCGACGTTAGGTTTCACAACGGTCCTGTTGTCAGGTGTGGCCAGAGTACGGGAGTGGTAGAGGAAGTCGCTGACGTTGAATTCCAGAAAACGGTTCGCATATGAATGAAAGGCGAGTAACGGGTATCCATAGGTCAAGGCGAACGCGGTGGCGTTCTGAGCTGAGGTAGTATTTTGTGCATTGATGCACGGCAGTAAAAGAAGTATGCCCAGTGCTAGTCTCATAGTCGTGTTTGATCTAAAGGAGATAGAGATGTCGAGAGTCAAGGAGGAGAAAACGACATACTTGTAGTTCATACCTTTGGACCCTCATTTCGAGGACTTCGTGTGCGGCTCCAAGGCAAGGTTGCACCAGTACTGCAAGCTGAAAGCCACTCGCGTGGTCGGTGTGACCCATGTCTTTGAGAGGGAGGGGCATAGAGCGGAGAGCGGAATCTAGCAAAAGATCGGCGTAGTACATGCCCCATTTTAGGCGCATTGTTTACCCGTTGCAGATTCCTGCGGCACGGCACTGAAGAGCCGAGGAATGCCTGGAGGTGGACCATAAGAACGCCTCGTTGCCCGGCTCGAAATGACATAACTCGCAAGCTGCCCCCAGATTGAGCGAAAGGAAAGAAGGCCAAGAAGGTTGCCGGGTGATCTTATCGAATGGAGGTCCGAATGTTAGGAACCCACCCAAAACGATAAGCCAATTCACACCCATTAGATGGCAGGGTATGAAACCCAGATCTCGTGAGAAACAAAGTTGATCCAATAAAACTCCAGTGTATTGCTGAAGCTTTCGAAACTTGTCCCAAGGGTTTCCATCTCGCTGCAGTCTCGTTTCGCAGGCAAGCATTCGATCGCAAGGACGATATTGTTGGTCATGTCGTTCGCCCATGGTCTTGGTCCTCCTATGGTATCGTCAAAATGGCACGACATTCGGAAGGGTTTCAACTTGGTCCGACGCCTGCAACTCCCTCCTCGATACCTTCTGCAGCCTCATAAGTCGTGACCCTCCAATTTCCATCCTTTCCCCGCCGAAACCTGAAGACCGCAACACTAGGTTTCGTCACGCCAATCGGCAGTCCACTGACTTCCAAGTTCATGAAAACGGTCGCCGTTCCAGCTTGCTCGTCAACATCCGTATCCATGTCGTGGATCTTGAGGCGATAGGAATCGTCGGTGGAAGCGATCATATTCTTAATGTGGGCCAGGAATTGTCGAAAGTCCAGAGGAATTGGGTCGTAGGGATGAGTTGGTATCACGGTGAAGGTTGGGTCAATGACTCCTCGCCAAATGGGGTGATCTGGGTCCAGAAGACGGCGGTCCAATGCGTTCTCCCAGGCTCGGACCATGCTGAGCAACAGGAGCGTTAGTTTCTGTCGCTGCTGTAGATGTGAAGAGATCGATACCTTTCGAGGTAAGTTGCCGTGGCGCTCTTGTTCTTTGCCTTTGCTCTGCCGCCGCTCATGGATACAGCAAACGGGTCGTCGCGACTGGCTGCCATCGTCTGGCTATCGTACTTGGCGTTTCACATAACATGTACGAGCTTAGTCGTCTTGAGAGGATCGATCATCAAGATAGCGGTGGCAAGCTCAGAAGAGGCGTTAGGTTCGGAGGGGAGGTCGTGCCAGATAAAGTCGGAAGCCACGGCCCGCCTGAGGAACACCAAAGGTCTTCTAGAACGATGATGCGAGGCATGATCGAGGGAATCGGGCGGATGTTCGCATGGTATGCCTGCAAGACATCGGTTGCAATTCCTTCGGCCCGCAAGCTATCTCCAGTGAGGTAGGGGTTCCCAGAAGCGAGCGTCGTGACAACACTTGCTGTCTTCAACTACCGGAAGCCCGGCATTGTTAGGCAAATGCTGTGGTCAACTTGAACCTCAGTAGCCAGAACACAGACACAGCAGCCTGGGAGCTGCCGCTGCCACATCGATGCGATACGCATCCTCTCGTGCGATGGGTGATCTTGGGTTGAGAGGACAGCTTCGACCCATGTCGTGAGGCCCAAACGCGTAGGAAGAAACTCTGCTCGGAGATAGGGCATAGAGCAAGGTCTTGTTGTGCGCTTCGAGCAATTCGCATGGAAGGAATGACGAGACCAACGTGGGAGTTGTCGACATGGTCAGGATTCCAGCTGTTCATCCAATAGCGACGAGCTTCTAGAAACTCTTCACAGCGAGGCCAGGACAGCTTCTGACTCGTATGATGTGCGTCGCGTCTCAAATGTGTGACCTTTGCACACGTACCATCGGCTTTTCGCGCACAGCCAGTTTGGTCGATCAGCCAACCGATCCAGCAGCTGGAAGGCAGCATCTGTATGGTCTAGCTAAATATTCGAGGGATTTCAACCAGTATGAAACGCCCGGAGCCGTGTTCATCATTTGGCAGACGATGACTTTGGTCGCGGTGCAGCCTTGCCACTTTGCCGAGAAGTGCATTGCATTTGTCGCATGTATAGGCCCCCTTGGTTTGGCGAGCTCACTTGCTACGAGTCCATTTCATCAGAAGGATGATGCGCGGATGAAGGTCATTCGAAGTGGTGTGAATAGCCAGATCTGACCAGCCAATGAGTTTGCCGTAAGTTGGTTGCACGCAACGTAAGTTGGTCGCACGGAACTCTCGTATGTGATGCAAATCTCTAGAATTCACGTGGACCAAAGGCATCGATATCGTCGTTCAACTGATATAGAGCCTGAGAGGTGGGCTCAAAGTCCTCGCCATCTCGCCTTTTCTTGGTTCTGATACGAGACCCAATCGCCGAGAGCCAGCCTTTCGCCCGTTGCGCCGCAGGCGGCTTGGCCTGGCGCGACGATTCTGACGGTTCTTGCTCGTCGATGCAAGTTTCGTTCAGTTGTCTGAGGACGGTGTGATATTCCTCGAACCAGAAGCCGATGTCCTCTTCTACCGTTCGAAGCCTCCTTTCCAGCTCAGCCTTGTCTGTCGCCAGCTGCTCAGATATTGCGTCTTCCATTCCAAAGCCACATGTTGGACATTCGCGGAAAGTCCATTCTGTCATTCGCATGCTAGGCGAGAGGGACACTCTCTGTCCATTCGGAAGACTATCGATTGGCGAACATCCCAACTGAGGGCCTCCGTATGCGGTCTGATCCTGTGCAGCAAGTGAGGTGTGCAACCTCCGGCCCTCCTCAACTCTTGACTCAAGTGCAGCGATCCTCAGGTGGAGTAAGTCAATCTTTCCTTTCAGCTCCGTGATGTAGTCAACCGCACTGTTGATCACCCTCGCCGGGCTGGGAATGAGAGTGTTGGCCTTGGGGGCCTTGCGCGGATGTTTCAAAGCTGGAACCTCCCGTTGAAGCTTCCTGAGTTGTTTGTTCAGGTCTTTGCGGTAGGTACGTTCAATCGGATTATGCGATCTTCGGCAGCGAGTGGAAGAGCACCGGCCGTCGGCTTTTGGAGACCGAGAAGATGATCGATCCGCGGCCGCGTTTGAAATTGATTGGGAGACATCTCCAGCCAGTTCAGGGTGTTTGCGTTCCGTGTGTCTCCTCAAGTCCTTGGGGAAGAGGAAGCGCTCTCCACAATCGGGCACAGTACAGGCGTTGGGTAACTCATCTTTTGGAATGTGCTTTCTCTCATGCTGTCTCAAATCGCTAGGCACATCAAAGACAGCTGAGCACTGTTGACATTCATAGGCCCCAGCCAGTCTCTGCCCGCGTCCCAACGGAGCCTCTCCGAATCGACTGTATTGAGAGCCCATGCTGGAGTTCGAGCTTTGGTGAACAAGACCTCGCCGTCCCGGTGCGATGATTCCGGTTTCTGGGAGATATTGCCGTGCGGCCTCAACAGCAATGTTGCCATCTCCAAAAGACGACTGGTTGAAGACGGCCTCATGGGTGAAAAGAGGCGTAGTCTGAAAGGCGTTGAAGTCCTGAGCTTGTCCACTCGTGGCAGCCTCCTCTCCAAACTCGGGCGTGGTCAATGTGGAAAGATGGCCGGTCGGCTGATGGGTGTCGTAATCGAATGGTGCACCGGTGAAGTCTCCAAATGCAAGGCTAGGATCCCAGGCCGTGATATCTTGAGCCAGCAAACCTGCATATTCGGAATCCATGGCTTTCGGATGTGAGGTTGGATCGAAACTGCAAGTCGAGAGTCGGCGCTGATATAAACGAGATCCTAGCCAGAGGCCGCCGCCGACAAGCTCACCAAGTCAGCGGCCATTCTTCTCCTGCCGCCAGGGCCAAGGTGATGTCGTGCAACCTCGCCAGCGAACATCAGGCGACGCGGACAGCCGAGCAGCTCAGCCACTGCAGAAGGCGACAAGAAAAGCGGCACAAAGGCCCTTCAAACCTCAAACAATTCCCATTTTCACGCGCCCCAGATATGAGCGCCCAATGCTAATGACCGCTAGACAATATGTACATAGATAGTAACAAGAGCATACTCCTTGTCTCAAGATAAGTACACAAATTTGACACTAGAGGTGGGTTCTCAAACTCCTCTTGATGATGACGATGCGATGCTGTGCTGTGTTGCTCACTTTCGTTCCGTTGATTTCTTCTTGCTCGACAATTTGAACATCCCGAGCACGGGCCTGGAGGCTTTCTATACCCTCAATCTGATGCTGCGGTTGATGTTCTCGAAGATGCCTTGGAAGAAACCTGCGATGCCGCCGGCTGAGGCGGTTGGGTAGCCTCCTACTGTATGAGTCAGTATTGCATTCTTTCTCCAGCCTTGATTTCACTTACCCTTCATGGCCTTGTCTGCGACCAGTGCAATCAAGGCCGCACCAACACCACTGCCATCTTTGGCAATACCGATACGTATCCTCTTCTCACCCTGCGGTCCGATCTCTGGAATCTCTCTAAGCGCTTCGCGGATGTACTCCTCAAATCGCGGGTAGAACTCGACCAAGCTGCCATCAACACCAATGTCGACAACGTCATCTTCGCTCACTTCCAAGGTAGCATCGTTCGTTGTGGCAATCTCGGTAGGCTTCTTGAGAGCATCTGTCGCAAGAACAATCGCGGCAATAGCAACAGCCGAAAGACGAGCTGCGCGCTTGCCAATGGCCGAAGCAATGAGACGCACCGCCTCAGCATCCTCTGCTGAAGCTGCGCTGACACCGTAATCTTTGTCGAGGGTCTGTCGGGTCACCTTCAAGCCTGCTGAGTTGTCTCCGGAGGTGATGGAAAGGAAGCTGGTGTCAAGTCCCCACTGCTTATACAATGGCGAATCCGAGGCGACGTTCGTCGTGCTGTGGACGTCGTTTTGGTTGCTGTCATCGTCGCTGAAAAGTGGTACGCTCTTGTCCTTCAGCAGACCGAGCAACGATCGTCGCAGGATCTCACCCAAGAACATGCCGCTCACTCGTTTCTCGAACATTTGAATGCCAGGGTTCACACTCTCCCTATCGAGATCACGGTCGTAGGGCGTGTTGGGAAGAACAGACATGTGGTTGTCGAAGCTGCCCCATTCGGTGTTGATGATCATCTCGCCCGTGCTTGTGTCGATATCGCCAGCCGCAGAACCCATCTTCTTGAGCTTCGTGACCTTCTCCAGCTTCTCGACATATGCTCCGTTTGTGCCTGTGCCGAAGATAGCTCCCAACAAAGTTCCAGTCTTTCCAGGTGAGGTGTACGATCTCGCCATCAGAGTTCCCACAGTATCGTTCACCAAAGCTGCGACTCGCACAGGCAGACCCAACGCATCGATCTCATGCTGCAAAAGCGCACAAACATCTTTGCCAACCGTGTCGTGGATATCGAATCCCTTGGTCCACCGAATCAATGTACCCTTGTTGATTCCGCGCTGCTGCACTGGGAAGCTGAATGTGAAGCCCAAGCTGAAAACGTCCTGCTCCTTGTCTCCCATCAAAACGCTGCTCCTTCTCTCCTTGTGGCTCTGGTATTGCTCTCCGTGGTGCGTCTTCAAGAACAGCTCAATCTGCTTCGCCAAGAAACTGAACAGCTCATGACTGGTCTTCGCAACCATCAGAGACTTGGGAATCGCAACCTTGCTCTGAGTTAGAGAGAAAGTGCTATTTCCGTGCAGCTGAATAGAGCAGACTCGGAAGTTGGTGCCTCCCAGATCCACCGCCATGTACAAGCCCTTCTCAGTGCCATTGGGAACGGCTGTCACATAGGTGGGGATCTGCGACATCGTGGCACCAGTCTTCTCGAGACCCTCGTCCATCTGGCGGATGAACTCCTTGACGCCGCGGTTGACATCTTGCTTGCTGTACTCGAACTCGGCGGCGACGCGCTCGGCGGCTTGTGCGAGAGCCATGCTTCGTGGGCTTTGGTTGTAGAGGCTTCCTGGGACGTGCGGTGGTGCGCGGCAATAGAGCTCTTGCACGAATGGATTCGGCGAGGGACAGCTAGCGGGCGGTTGCGGCGAGTAGGAGCCGCGAAAGAGCCAGAAGTTGCTGTAAGGTAGAGGTAGTATAGACTGTAAGACTACTAGTAGTAGGAGGACGACGAGGGTGACGAGAGTCGCGGGCTCGGTGAGCCGGTCGAAGAGCTTGGCCGCGAAAGACCTCTTACTGCCTCGAAGTTCTCGTAAGAAGGGGAGCTCCTGAGCCTCCTCGTGGACCTGAGCTGGCGGCGGTGCTGAGAATTGAAGACGAAGAGCCTCGCTGGGCTGGGCGGGCGAAGAGTACGAGCGGTGGTGCAGCTTGGGTCTGGCCAGAGTTGCGGTTTGGCAGAGGTCGAAATTGTTTCACCCCCAGCAACAAACACGAGGCGACAAGACGGAGCAGGCGGAGACGGAGACTTGGAGGGTGGAGCAGCGATGATGGAGTGGTGCGAGTGGAGCGTGGGCAATCAATTGGGCCTCCGCGCTGACCGTTGCACAGGTTGGCAGGCAGACGAAGCGAAGAGCTGGCGATGATCGTGTGGGAGCTCTCCAGCGCCTCCATCATCCCCCCGCATTCACTTGCATATTCTAGACTACCGCCCACGTGCTCTCCTTCCACCTTTCATGCAATTTACGGTCCGATTTGTTGCTTTTGTGTCTTTCACTCTGCTGTTCAATTCAGAGACTTCGACGTTCCATGCCCCATCACCATGTCGTCACACGTCTCAGTCTCGTCTCGAGCCCACAACCCGAAGCAACTCCACATGGTTAGTCGCGGCCGTATTGCGGCGGAACGGCATGCTGCAGTATGACGATCGATCACATGGGGCTTCCAGAATCGCGTATGTTAGGTGAATGAATGAAAGAAAGAAACGCATCATCACATGCCTTCAAATTAGCAGCCATCCTGATCGATGCACAAAGAAAGTTGGCAATTCCAAGACAGACAACAATTGATTGAGCAGACTGAGCTATCCTCGCCGTCTTGTAGAAGGCGTAGTTCGGGCCTTTTCTGATCCACTCGCTTTGCTTGCTCCCGTCGCTTGCGAAATAGCTTTCTTCCCGCTAGGTTCGAGCGTCGTTTGCGTGGTCTGCCTGCTGCTTGGGCTGTTCCAGTAGTACACCATCTGCGCTGCGAGAATCAAGTTCAACACGAAACCGGACAAGAATCCATACAAGATGAGTTTGTCGTCCACTTCTTGGAGAGTAGTGAACACACGGGCGAGAGAACCAGCGAGATAGTTGAAGACCTGCGATTGAATAGATCAGCACGTTGCCAGAGTCTTTCATATCTTCACAATGACTTACCGCAAATGCAGAAAGCTGCCCAGTCCCTCCCTGCTGGAAGATCGCAACAATCTGCGGAAGCTTGCTTGCAACGCCCAGCAATCCAGCTCCAGCCTGAAAGTATTGCAACGTGTTCATCGGCACGATACCATCGTTGTAGAGCGCATATCCAGCACCAGCCAGCCCAGCAACAAAAGCTGCTGCAGCAGGTCCTTTGCCCGAGTATTGCAGAACCAAAACACTGATCGCAACATTCTGGATTGCGATCAAAGCGATCTCTCCGTATGTACTGAACGGAAACTGATTCCGCACGTTGTAAACCAGTGTGACTAGGTAAGACGCAGTCTCGAGGAGGTAGGATAGGAAAGAGATTCCCTCGGCGGATTGGGAATTCAGAAGCTTGAGGAGCTGAGGAATCTTGACGATGGACGAGGCGCCGATGATCGCAATGCCAAGAGCTTTCGAGATGGCGAGCTTCAGACAGTCGAGATCAGAGATGTTGATGTTCTGAACAAGCGAGGTGTAGCATTTGTCGTCGCCGAGGAGCTGCTTGATCGCGTCGGTGATGGGTTTTGGGAGGTTGTGGGTGATTGGTTGGAGAATCGGTCGGAGGGTCTGTTCGAGAGCTTCCATTGTCGCGTGTGTTTTTGTCGATGTGAGCGTGGTAAGGATGTGGACTCGAGAAAGTAAGATTTCCTGACAGCTGTTGCTGGTTGTCGCGCAGGGAGAGCGACAGGGGTCTGACACGGGCCGAGGACGGTTTGCCGTATCTACCAACTGGCCACATGACTTTCCCCGCTTCCTTCTTTACACCTCTTAGACCTCTAATTTCCCTTCTATACCACCTTACTCGTGTAGAACCTATTAAATCGGTCGTTTCTAAGGTCTTATTTATTCCCTATACTATCTATATATACTCTATTACTCTCGCTACTATCGTTATTACTAATAAAGGGCTAAAAACAGCCTATACTACTAGATATCCTATCCTCGAGTATTATATTTTCTATCCTTTCCTCTATATAACTATTACGAATACTATTCTAGGCGAAAGATATTAAGTCTTATTAAGACTAGATTACTAACTAAGTCTATTAAGGTACCTCGTATCTAGTTATTATCTATAGCCTAGATAAACGTAGTCTATAGACGAGCGTACGTACCCTTTAGCGGTATCTTATTAACTAGAATATATCTAAGACTAGCTAATAACTCGACTTCGAAGATTCTAACTAGTTACGAGAGTATATCTAATTATCTATTTCGCCTTTACCGTTATTTAAACGACTAATAAAGAGACAAGTTAGGAGTTAGAGATTAATAGTATTCGAATTAGTCTACGAAGGATTACGCGACTACGATAAGAGATAGGCCTATATAAGCGTATTACTACTATAGGATATAAGGCGTATAATATAGAGACTTAGTATATACTATAGGAGTAACTAAACTATAGATATATTAAGAATTAGGGCCGTAGGTTCTTATACCCCTTAATATAGCGAGAGTTTAACATTATAGGCTAGAATCGTATATAGAGTATTCTTAAGGAGTTAAACCTAGATAGTATTATAGTAAGGTATAGAAAGGCTAGATAATACTATAGAGTAGTTATCCTACTAGGTAATAACTAGAGCTAGTATATCGACGCCTACTATAAGTTAGAGTTCTAGGGTATTATTATTTACGCTACTATTAACGCCTTCTCGCGAAAGATTATATAGGTATACGTTAGTATAAATAGCTACTCTACTATCTCTATATAGGTATAGTACCTCTACGCTCTTAAAGTTAGAGGCATTATATTAGTCTTAGAAGAAATAGCTAGTCTTTAAATCTAGCTAATCGTTAATAGGCCGCGAATTATTTAGTTAGATTATAGTAGAGAGACGAGATATATTACTAATACCTATAACCTACTCCGCTAAAGGCTTTACTCTACTAATAAACCGCCCCTAGAGTTCCGCGAGTACTTCTAATATAGTACGAGTAAGTTAAACTAGCGTATTAAATCGTAGTAAGGCTAGTAGAAATATAGTACTAGACGCTAGCGTACCTAGTTTAAGCTCCTATACGACTAAGGCTACTATATTAAGGAACGTAAGTACGACCGAATCGCGATATTATTCGTATATATACCTATTCTCCGCGAAGTTATTACGGAATTTATTAAAGTATAGAATATATATTATATTCGTAAGTAGTCTAATCGACCTTATATAGAAGCTAGTATTCCGTAGTAGATATATTATTACCTAACGCTTTTTAGTTATATTCTCTATAGTATTCTAGTCCTCCCCGAAGAACTCGTACTAATATAGTAGGACCTTTAGAATATCGACTTTAACCTATATCTACCTAACGAAACGCTATAGTAGTATATAGAAGTACTAAACTAGGCTAGCTTTATAATACTAGTAGATAGAGTAGATATCGATAATAATAGTAATTAGCTTTACTTATAGGCCTATATACGCCTTCGTATAGAGCTATATATATATATAACTAATAGTTACGACTTACTAGAGGCTCCTCTACTTACTACTTAGAGTAACTAGCGCCCCGATCTAACGACTATTAAAATATTCGTAGTAGCTAGTTCTATACTTTTCTACGATAATAATATTAATATTAATTATATTAACGATAATCCTAGGTAGTATAGTAACGCTTATCTAGAGGATACTAAGTAAATTAGGTAAAGCGAGTTCTTTAGAGAGAGCTTAGGTAGTCTTAATATTATAGCTAAGGATCTCGTTAGAATAATATAGCTTAGTACGCCTCTATATATCGATATGTTTAAATAAAAGCCTCGGAAGCGATATTATAGTCTAAAATAACCGTATTACCTCGTTTAAGGCAATAAGCGTACTAGAATACGAATTTCCGCTATCTATATTATTTCTAACTAGTAGTTAGAGATACTAAAACTACTAAGTAGTAACTTTTAATAAGCCTAAAACGCTAGTCTAAAAGTAAACCTAGTTAAACTAAGTACTATAATCTAATCCTACTACCTTACTAACGAAATCCTCTACTTTTCTTAACGTCTCTATTACTACTTAAATATACGAAGGTATAGATAAAAGAGAAGACTCTAAGTTATTATTCGCGGTAGTTCGTATAGCTCTTATAGCCGCTTCCTCGATACTCTCCTTATCTTCTACTAGCGCGTCTTCTATATTAATATCGCCTTTATCCTCTTAAAGAGCCTCCTCCTTATTATCGTCCGTATTCTCCGTAACTTCTAGTAGCTAGCCTAGCGTTAGCGCCTAGTTAGGGAGATCTCCTAGACTAAAGTCCTTAATAGGTATAGAGTCTAGTAGCTACTCCTTATAACTCTCCTACGTAAAGGTATTCGTTAGTAGTTAAATAATAAATTTCTTAGCTATAAGACGAGGGCTCTAACTAGTAGAGTTCTTAGTCTTCTTCGCCTTAGCGAGGTCGATAAAGCCTATAGTATTAGTACTAAATACTATAATATTACCTAGAAACTAATCTCCGCGATCTATAAGTAAGAGAGCCTTCTTCTTACTCTTACCCTTATACTTTATAAGGTTAGTTAAAATACTATTAAGCGCCTACTACTTATTAGTCGAGCTAATTACTTTAGCTAGTTCGCGTATAGTAGCCTCGTATACTATAATATTTATTTTCTAGACGTCTCGAATAAACTTATCGCGCGTTAGCTTATATAAATAGAATAATAACTAAAGCGCTTTAATAACGTCTAGATTATCCTATAGCCTACCTAGTAGGATCGTACGCGTAAGTAGATATAGCTTCTAATAGAGGAGGCTAACGCGTATAAGAGAGGTCTAAGTAGATAGTAGCGAGTATCTAGTCGTAGTTAGAGCTCCGTTTAGAAGGTAGGGAACTCTAGTCTACTAGATAATAGCCGAGCGTATCTTATAGATCGATTTATCGCCTATAATCTACTTACTATCCTTAATCGGCGTATAACGGACTAGAATACGAAGTCGCGTAGAGCCTAGATAGTAGCCTATATTCCTACGTAGTATATATAGTATAACAAAGACGGCGTTTCTATATTTAATATAAATAGCTCCTATCGAGGCGTTACTAACTAGCTAATTATAGGTATTACCCTTATTCTCGATATTATAGCGCTATAACTTAATTACGTCGATATTATATTCGAGAGTCTTAGCGTTCTTACGATTAAATTTAGATAGGAACGCCGTTAGAGGCGAGAGAGTATTATTATCGTCCTTCTAAGTAGCGAAAACTTCTATATCGAGTAGCGAATCGTCGCCTAGGTCCTTACGGAGCGTAGGACTATAAGGAACTCTAAATAGAAGAAGCTAAGCGCTAGTATTCTAGAAGAAATAGAGGTTTACTAGTAACGCGATCGTCTAGTAGTTATAATCGTACGTATAGAGTATATAATTATAATACCCCTTAGGATTACTATAAGCGAGCTATCTAATAAGCGAATACGTCGAGTTAAATAGTTTAGTAGTACTAGCTAGGCTAGGTAGTACTCTATACTATTAAGAGTACTATAGTACCTTACTCGAGATAAGAGGCGCGAGGTTATCTAGCTAGCTAAATATATCTATCTATATAAAGCTATAATCGTAGTATTAAATCCGCTTCCTAGGGTAGTCTTTACGCTAGATAGCTTAAGCTCGGTTATTACTATATATAAAGAAGGTATTTCCCTAACGTATATTATAGTTAAGAAAGCTAGTATAAAGAATCGAAGGCTCTAGAGACGTAAGCTCTATCTTATAGAGGTACCTATTCTACTTTAATAGTAGGAACTCTATTATAAAGATCGCGTTAGAGGCGTTTTATAGCTAGAGAAGGATATCGTTACTATTTAGAGGCCTTGAACCCTCTAATCCTAAGCTAAAATACTCGATAAGATCCTTAAAATACTTCTAATAAGGCTAAAAGCGCCGAATACTTATAGCCTAGACGTATAGCTTTAAGATATCTCTTATCTTTTCTATTCTTAACGTAGGCGTTAGCGCTAATAGTAGCGACTTCTTTAGCTTAGCTAATTCCTTATAAAGCTCGATACTATACTTCGCCCCTTTTAGACGCTTCTTACCCGTAATAACCTTAGGTATATAGAAGTAATCGACGTTATACCTACTTAGTATAGTATCGTTAGAATCTAAAGGTAGTAATAGTAGTAACTATATATTAGTACCTAGCTCGCTATTACGAACGCCGCTTACTATACCTAGTAGCCTAAGTCTATTATTTTACTATACTATATCGTCGAAGCTAGGTAGCGGCTTAGCGTCTTCTAGCGTAAGATCTCTTAGAAAGTCGTCTACGTCGTTATTCTACTCTTAAATCTCCTTATCGTTATCCCCGAGTTCGCCTAATCTCGTAATATCTACGCCGTTCTCGTTATTAGTAAGGGTAGGCTTCGCCTTAGTACTATAAGGCTAAAGACTTTACTTAGATAAACTAGGTAGTCTACTATCTAGCTAGCTATTAGTAGGAGAGTTATCCTAACTAGCGGGCTTTATCTATAGGTCGCGTAAATAGAGATTAGGCTTAGATAGACTAAGTAGTCCTCTATCTTACTACCTATTAGTAGGAGGAACGTCCTTTCTAGGCTAAGGCTTTAGTACTAGATCTCTAAAGGGGGTAGGAGTTAAAGATACTCGCTAATTATCCTTTACTAGCTATAGGCGCTTACGGAAAGGTATAGTAGTATTTATAAAGTACCTCTAATAGTTAAACTACTTCTTAGGACTCTCGCTTAACTTATTAGCTTATTATAAGGGGCCGATAATAGGGTGTAGGCGTAACAGTTAAATATTCGACAAGTCTATCTAAGAGGTAGCTAGGAAGCCGAGGTAGTTATAGGAAATCGGGTACTAAGCCCTAGAACGGGCCGCGCGGGCCGACCCGCGTTACGTGTTAGATAGTTACTAGGCTAGGCCCGTTATACTACCCCCCCCTCTAGGCGGTATAGTCCTCTATAATCGCACGCTATGTCCTTAGGTAGCGAGTATCGCGCGCGCGAAAAAGTAGTTATTATTGTCGTCTAAGGTAGTAGCGTTATTACCGTCTATACTACTCTTTAGCGTTACGAGCGCTAGGTCCTACTATACCGGCGGGCTAGTAGCCTTAGCCTATACTAGCGTAGTATCTAATCTACTAGAGGTTAAGCGGTTTATACTACGAGTCCGTAAAACAGCCTACTATTACGCGCTACCTAGTACTAGCTTAACCGAGTAGCCGCTAGCGGCTTCTACGCCTTAAAGCGTAGTAGTAGAGGCCGCTAGCGATGAACTATTACGTCCCTCGAGAGGTTTATAGGGTATCTACCCGGTTGGCGGGCGGAAGTTAGCATTAATAGGCTTGTCTAGATAGTCGGAGTGGAAGTCCGCTACTACCTCTAGCGTATCTTTAAACACACGCTAAGTAGGCTCCTAAGTTACCTAGCTATCTAAATATCCACGCTACTTAACTAGGTATTGCACACCCTTGCCTCTCTTTCTAGAGTCTAGGATACTCTCTACGTACTATTAATCCTCGACACGGCTATTAGAATCGTTCGTAACTTCGATAGGCGGTAGCTAGGTGCCTTCGTTAACACCTAGTAGGTAGCGGCGTAGGTAGTCGGCGTTAAATATATTATGGATACCGATTAAGGTAGGGTTTAGACTAACTTCGTAGGCTCTGTTAAGGATCTTTATAACTACGACTAGTCCGTACTATTTAATGTCGAGCTTCTTAGAGGGTCGGGCTATAGACTAGTTATAGGTACTAACGTAGATACGATCGCCGACTTAATACGATAGAGGTACGGTTCTATATACGTTAGTATAGTTAGCTTACGCTTACTACGCTAGTTAGAGCTACAATCGAAGAAACTATTAGATCTCCTATATACGCTTAGTAAACTAGTCTACTACTAATACCGAGATACGATAAGGAGTAGGAAGAAGTTGTAGTAGTAGCGTATTAATGTTAGTACGTAGATTTCGAGCCGTCTTGGCGAAGGTTAGCGAGATCCTAGTAGAGTCTTAGATGTAGTTGTTACGAGCGACTTAATAGAGAGGAAGCTAGTCTATCTAGTTATCTTACGCATATGCGACGTATACTCTTAGGTAACGCTCTATTTCCTTATTAGTGTTCTTAGCCTGTCCGTTAGTCTACGGGTAGAAGGCTATAGAAAGTCTATAATCTATACCAAGGAGTTAATAGAGCCTATTCTAGAAGGTTAAAATCTATTGTGTCCCTCGGTTACTAATAATGTTTAAGGGTAGGCCGTAATAGCGATAGTAACGATCGACAAAGACGTATGCGATATACTTAGTATCTATAGACTAGACGCCGAGGAGCTCTACTCCTTTCCCTATACGATTAGTAATAGTAAGGATATTACTATACTCGTATCTATTAATAGAGGATTTACTAGCGGGTAGCGAGACAACGAAGTCTATAGTAATATCGTCCTAGAGCTAGAAAGGTATAGGTAGCGACTATAGGAGGGTAGTCTTAACGTCGTTAGAGGGCTTATTCGATAAGTAGTTATAACATATATAGACTACCTATCGTATAGTCTAGGAGATGCCGGACTATAAGAAGTCTCGCTAAATAACGTCTAGTGTCTTTGCTCGGCTAGCATAGCCGTACGATAGAGATTCGTAGTAAGCTTTAGCAATACGGCGCTAAAGGTCCTTAACTAGGGGAATGTATAATATATATAGACTATAGCGGTTCTTAACGTAGATAAGGCTATCTATAACGCGTGCTTCGCGGTTATTAACCTTGTTAGCGCGTAAGAGCTTAGTAGGTTAGCCGCTCTAGATCTAATATAGCGCTTCTAGTACGGACGGGTCCGTATATGCTTCCTTAATATCGAGTAGTAGAGGATTATTAGTAGATAGCTAGACAAAGCTAGAGCTAAGGTTTAGTATACGGCTAGGCGGAAGAAGGACTCGATTTTACTAGGTAAGTCGTAGATCACCGGCCGCTAGCTTGTCCTAAGGGCGTTATGTAAGACTATCGGGCTTAGTACCTTATACACCTAGTCTATAGATTACCTTAAAGTAAAACTAAGAGAGGAATTCGGCCTACCGAGCCTAGCGGCGGTTAAGCTACTTGCTCGATATAAAGTACTCGAGGTTCTTATAGTTAGAGTAAACTAATACAGGCCGACCTTCCTCGTCGGTAATGTGCTCGAAGTTAGTAGTAGCGTCGTTAGCGTCCTAGTAGTAGGCTATAAGTTCTAGCCTCTACTCTTCGAAAGCCTAAATAATAGCGAGGAGTTCCTTGTCGTAGATATCGTAGTTGTACTCCTATAGTAACATCTTCTTAGACATGTAAGCGACTAGTCGGAGAATGCTATCGTCGTCGCGTTATAATAAGACGGCGGCTATAACGAAATCGGAGGCGTCGGTCTCGAGGATAGTCTTACGGCCTAGTACGAAGTAGGCTAGCACTATATCGCTAGAGAATGCTACTTTAAGTTCTTCGAATATAGCGGTATAGGCCAGGGACTAGCGCTAGGTAATAGGCTCGCTACCGTCGGTTTTGCGGGTAAGTCGGGTTAATAGTAGGGCGATTCGAGAGAATAACCGTATAAAACGACGGTAGAAGTTAGCGAAACCTAAGAAAGCTAGCACCTCCTTAACTATACGTAGTATCTCCTATACTTTAATAGCGTCTATCTTCGCTAGGTCTATACGAATACCGTTAGTGCTAATAATAAGGCCTAGGTACTTAGTTTCTTACATATAGAACTCGTATTTATCGATATCTAGTTATAGGCCTACGGCTCGTAGCCGGTTAAGGACCTTCCGTACGTATTCTACGTACTCTTCGTATATATCGCTAAAGATTAATAAGTTATTAAGGTAGGCTAACACGAAGTTATTAAGGTATTCTCGCAGAGAATTATTAATATAAGACTAGAATGTGCCTAGTACGTTATATAGGCTGAAGGGCATAACGAGGTACTCGAACTACCCGTACCTCGTAGTAAAAGCTGTCTTCTATTTATCGCCTTCTACGATTCTAATCCTATTGAAAGCCGCGATAACGTCTAGCTTTATATACTACTTCTTATAGGTAATGCGGTTAAGGGTGTCTTACATAAGCGGTATAGGGTACTAGCTCTTAATAGTAAGTTCGTTAAGTGCTCTAAAATCTTAACAGACGCGTAGGCTACTACCTAGTTTAGTAACGACGAGGACCTAGGCTACTACCGAGGACATGCTCGGACAGATGTTGCCTTTAGCTAGCTAGTTATCCGTCTACTTCTTAATTACTTTATTCTCGACTACGCCTATAGGACGGGGTTTCTAATACGGCGGTAACTTACCGTCCTTTAGGTAGATCTTATAGTCGGTAGGTCGATACGGTAGTAGTTTATCGGCGTCTTATCGAGACTATACATTAGCCTACGTACGATACTCCTTTAGCAAGCGAGGTAGCATATCCTCTATAATGTCTTTGCCTTTTATAAACTTAGCTATATCGTCTAGGTGTAGGGCGTATACGTACGCTAAGTCTACGCTTTAAAGGCGGATTACTAGTAGCGGCGGTGCCCTAATTTAGTATATATATACTACTACGCCGGGTTAAAGTGTATACATGCTAAATACCTAGGCTCCTACCTCCTTAATCTCTATTTCCTCTATCGGAGATAATCGTAGAGGTAGCCTATAGGTAGCATACTACTAGCGTTAAGCGAAAGGAAGGGGGCGTACGCCTATAATCGTAGGTAGTAACACGTCCTTATAGAGGGAGTACCCGTAGCAACCTTAATAGTTAAAGGTAAGGCGGTTCTAGGCCTAATCTTTAAGAGGCTAGTGCTTCCTATACTAGTTACGGCCGAGGACGAGGTCGTACGACAAGTTAGTAACGAAACAGCGGATCGTTTCGTAATAGCCGTTAAGTACTAGGTAAACATCGGTAGTATACGTAATAGTACTACTAGCGGTAGAGAGGTTAGCTAGTCTAAGTAATAAAGGTTCCTTTAAGGGATATAGTTTAAGGTTATTAGTATGCGTAAAGGGTGTGTTAACATAGGAAATAGTATAGCCGTCGTTAAGGAAAACGCTTACATTAATGCCGTTAGCTAGACTATTAACGACAAAGTGCTCGTTAATGTTAGGGGCTTCGCGGTCTTAGTCTATAAAAAGAGAAGAGGTATATACTCGTGTTAACACACCCGAAGGACTATTATCTATTGCGCTTAGGTAATAGTCTAGGCTTTTCCCGCATCCTCGACGGTAGGTGTAGGTAGCTACGGAGCTATAGTAGTAGCGGCGGCGGCAGGCTCCTTCTTAAAGAAGGGTAGCTTCTAGTATCCGATTAATAGGCACGAGGCGTTATCTAGCCTATAGCCTAGCTTACGGCAACGCTTACAACGGCCTTCTTTCTCGAGTTAGGCCTTAAGTTTAGGCGTTATACGTAGTAGGTTATAGAACTTAGTAGGGCGCTTAGACTAGGGCTTAAGGCCGTCGTTGTTAGCGTTAGTATTAGATAAGCCCTTCTAACTACCCGAGCCGGTATTCTTATTACTACCCTCCTTCTTACTCTCCTTCTATAGCTTTAGGTAGAGGTCTTCGAGAATAGTAGATTCCTACTAGTATCGCTAGTAGAGGTCGATAAGTTGCTTAGGGGTGTCGCGCTACTAAAGGCGGATACTATTCTTATACTTGTAGCTTAATTTAGTATAGAGCTTGTTAACTTCTATCTTGTCGCCGTTTCTACCCTTAAGTTTTAGTAGGAGGGCGTTAATCTTCTAGAACTTAGGGTAGAACTTAGAAAACTTCTCGTTCGGGCCTATAGACAGCTAGTTTATCTAATACTAGGCATTACCTATAGGGTCGAAAGCGGCGAAGTAGTCTACTAAGAAGTCGAGACACTCCTTAGCTAATTGGAAGTATTCTTCTTTGGACTCGTAGGTCTTTCTAAGACGTAACGCTAGAGGGATCTTGCCCTTAATAGTACCGTAGGTAGTACTAGTTGTATATAAGAGGATGTAGCTAAGAGCGGCGGGTACATTACGGAAACGGGTAACGTTTAGCTTATTACCTAGGCCGTCTGTCTACTCGTCGAAGAAGGGGCCCTTTCTATTACTAGAGAAAGGCTAAGGATCCTTAACGTCTCGGCTCGTCTTAATACCCTCTTGTAGGGTTGGGTCGTACATAGCTACGTCTCCTTCGTCTTCTAACTCTAAACTAGTACCCTTGCTCTTCTTAACCTTCTTAGCCTTCTTAGTACCCTTACGGCGTCCGTCGTTATCGGAGGAGTCGGATAAATCGCTACCTAGGTCGCTACGAGCCTTCGAGGCGTAGCGGCGGCGGCGAGGGTCTAGCGGCGGCGCTCTATTCTAGCGACGCTCGAGTAATAATAAAGAGGCCGAACGCTAGGGCGGCGGTAGCTAGCGGCTCGTAGGGCGGCTACGGCCTATGCCTATAGCGTCGGATAGTTGCTTCGCTACGTCTAAAAGCTACTATATTAAGGAATTACGCTCTACCTCGACATCTTCTATCTAGTTCTTTAGTATGTCTCTCTTAGCCTCTACTTCCCTATAGAGCTTCTACTACTACTTCTTCTTTCCGTTAGTATGCTCGTAGAGTCCCTTATACTTCTTTATTTCTTCGAGTACCCGCTCTAACTTCTTCTTATTCAACTCGTTCGCTTTAAGAAGTGCGTTATAGTTAACAACTACATCCTAGTAGGCTTGCTTAACCTTTCGAAGTACGAAATAGATTTAAGTAGGGGTCGCCTAGACCTACTAGAGGAGTTCTATAGCGCTAAGGTTACGTAGTATCTCGAGTAGGATACAGAGGGTATCGAGCGCGTTGTTGTCTTCGAAGTCGATAGCTACTTCGTCTATAGCTTTATCGATATCGTCTAGTCCGAGTCGAGTAAGGAGGTTTAGTAGGCTAGGCGTCTCTAATACTATCGGATTCTCTAGTATCGACTCGAGGATGTTCTATTATTCGGCGGCGTACTCGGCGAATAGATCTGCTTCGTTATCTACACGTAGAGTCTCCTAGGTGTCTTAAACTAAGGGGAGGTTAAGGAAGAGTAAGTCGCGTATAACGCGACGGGGAAGTTGTAGGTACTAAACCTAGGGCGCCTCGTCTAAAGACATAATAAGATAATAGAACAGTACTCTTAACCTAACTACGTCTTATAGTAAGTCGCGTCTTGCGATAGAGCCTACTAGCGGCTCGAGAAGTCGGTTCTACGACTTCGAGGACACCCGCGTAGTTAATACGCTAGATAGTGTCGAGGATAGATTACTACCGCTAGATCTTACGGAGTAGTAATAGAGGGCGTCTTAAGAAAGGCCGCCCGGTTGTATAGTCGAATATAATATAAGGGGCCGACAATAGGGTGTAGGCGTAATAGTTAAATATTCGACAAGTCTATCTAAGAGGTAGCTAGGAAGCCAAGGTAGTTATAGGAAATCGGGTGCTAAGCCCTAGAACGGGCCGCGCGAGCCGACCCGCGTTACGTATTAGACAGTTACTAGGCTAGGCCCGTTACACTTATCGATTTAAGGCCTACTAGGTAGCTAGGTTAATTAGAGATAAGGGCGACCTCGTACGCTTTCGCTTTAGCGTACTCGATAGCTTAGGCGTCTCTAGGTTAAAGATCTCCTTAAGTTCCTACTCTTCCTCGCTAAGATCGAGGATAGTAGAGTCTTTAAGGTCTATATTCTCCTTAGTAAGCTCTAGCTTAACTATTTCTAGCTACGATTCGTAAAAGCTAAGGTCGTACTCGCTATAGCGAACTATATACTAGATTCCTAGCGAGTCTATCTATATATAGTATATATAGCGCTTCTAGTTCGCCTCCTTAGTAGCTTCGCGGTCCTAGTAATACTTCTAGAGCTTAGTAATAAAGCTATTAATCTTAGCCTAGGTAATATTAAGATCTACTAGTACTAGAGATCCCTTCTTCTTTACTAACTATATATTAGTTATATACTTAATATCTACTATTAAGTACTCTAGGCTCTATAGCTTATTAAGGTTATAGTACGACTCTTTAAAGCGCTCGAATATAGCCTTCGTAAGAGTAGCTTAAACCTATTTCTACGACTATTTCCTATATTACGCGCCTAGTAGAAGCTTTTCTAGATTCTAGAGCCGCGAGCGTATAGTTTCCTATCTACTTACTAATATAATCTAAGTCGATTAAAATTCTAAAGTTAGGCGTTATAAGGAGCGAGTCGATACTCTCCTTAATACTCGCTATACGCTTAGCGTTAGTAACGAGTTACTTAAACTTAGGGCTAAACTTAATATTCTTTAGTAAGTTCTAAAGCTACTTCTTACTATCCTCCGTATTACTAGATAGTAGATCTAGGATTATCTCGCTAAGTAGAAGGTATACTTTAGTCTACTATTCGCTACTCTTCTCTACTTACTAACTAATATAGTTAATAATCTTCGTAAAGGCCTCTTAAGGTAAATTACTAGAGGAGGCGTCTAGAACGTTCGCTATACCTATAGGATTAGTAATATCGTAGCCGTCTAAAGTCGTATCTATAAGACCTCCCTAGCCTTACGATAATAGCTCTTAGTTCTACTTAACTATCCTCGCTAGCTTCTCCTATATAGTAGATTTTAAGGCGTTTCCTATAGAGTCGAGGATAAGATTTAGCCGAGTCGCGACTATAGACTACTTCGTAGCTAAGGATAGAGTAGTAGACTTACCTTTCTTCTAGGATAATTATAGGATAGCGGGAATAGGAGTAGGATCCTATACTATAAATATAGTAAAGCCGCTAATAACCTTTATCTAGGTCTTCGTAATAAAACTAGGATTATCCTCGGTTCTCTCGCGCTAATAGCTATTCTTAGGAAGCTAGGTTAGCGAGTTATTACCCTATAGAGCTAAGGAAGTAATAGTAGTAGATTTAGTAGCCGTAGCTTAGCTACTCGTTGCGTTACTCGTATCTCTACCGTTTAAAGATAAGATAGCGCTAAGAGTAGTAGTAGATATAGGCGGGTTTTTAGTAGAGGTTAATAAAGTAGTAGTAGTATCTAGCTACTACGATAGCGTCTTAGTAGTCTAAGGACCTAGGGCCTACGATTAATTAGTCTAAGATATACGTATAGTAGTTTATTAGATAGAACTTACTAGTATATCCTTAATACGCTAACTACGACGCGGCTCCTCTATAATAGCTACGTAATAAGGAAGATAAAGAGGTAGTCGATTTAAAGCGTATATAGCGCGGGTAGAGGTAAAGTATATACGAGTACTAGTAGAGTACGTAGGGAGTTTACGAGTATAACGAGTATAGTTCTCGGTAGTATTTAGAGTAGAAACGCTATATACGAGTATTTATAGTAGTATATAGCTTAAGTAGTAGTAGCGTAGTATTTTAGCTCGCTATATACGAAGTAGGTTACCCTAAGTAACTAAAATATTACGAATCGCTATTTATAAGGAAGGAACGCTAAATTAAAGTCGAGAACTACCTAGCTAAAGCGGCAATACTAATATAGCGATTTAGGGAGAGAGTATTATAGAGAATAAGAGGTTAAGTCGTAGAATTCGTCTAATATAGTCCTAGATTATAGGTATTTACGTACGTATATAGCGAATCTAATATATATAGCCCTAGTTCTTATAGCTAAGCGTCTGCGAGTAAGCTTTATAGAGCGAGCTTTAGCTAACTACTTCCATCTAATCTAAGTATTAGAAGCTTAGTATACTAGTATATACTATTAAGAAGTAACGAGATCCTAGGATAGTAAACGATAGCTTAGGGCCTTTCGATATTATCTAGCTTAGTCTATATTACTAATAGAACTTTACTAAGTATCCCTATAGCTCTAAGCGTAAGTATAATAGCGAGGGGATCTTTAGAGCTCTTAATAGCCGCTACTTTAGATCTCTATATCCTACTAAATTTCCTCGAGTAGAATAGTAGTAGGTATAGACCTCTAGTACGAGAGGATAGTAGAGATAGATCTTTAATATTAATAAGAGGAGAGTACGACTTATATATAGTAATACTACTAGCTATAAGAAGATAAAGCGTACTAGCTCGTAGTAGTAGTATTTTAAACTTAGAGGTAGTAGGATATACTTTAGAAGCCTAAGAGTACGTATACCTAAAAGAAAAATACTTTAAAGCTCGTTTTAAGTATTATTAAGGAGAATTATAAGGTTAATCTCGTTTATATTTAAGATAAGAGGTATAAGGTAGGAGCGCGCGTATAAAGTAAGGTAAATTAATTACGTAACTTACGATCTCTAACTAGTAGTTAGGGATTTCTAGTTACGTAATTAACGTTATTACGCTCTATACTACCTAGAAGGCTAGCTTTATATAAAATCTACCCTTATACGTATTATCTAGATACTAAGCGCGTCGCGCTTACTAGGCTAGGTACGTCTACTCTTACTATAGTATTTCTACGCTATTCCTCTCTTTTACTTACTATACCCTCTAGAGGATTAAAGCTTACTACTCGAGCGTCTAGTAGAAGATTTCTTCTACGCTCTATATTATCTTAGAAGTAATAGACGGACAATCTTAATATTCGTATAGCTACTAACTCTAAGCTATAGAAAGCCTCGTCCCTCTTCTTCCTAATAATAGCTTTAAGTAGGAGAGTAGGAGTCCTCGTTATCTATCCTACGCCTCTCCTTTAATATTAAGTAAGAAAAGAGTAACGAGTACGAGCTAGTAACTAATATATCTAGCTAGGCTAGACTTTACCTTCCTTCTCTAGTCTTACTATAGGCGAGAGAAGGGATTCGTTTATATATAGTTTACTCTCCCCTAATTCTCTAAGTATAGTATCTAAAATACGAGTACTAATTTTATCGCTATTTAGATGCTAAGGTAGGCTAGGTTAGGTTAGGCTAGGCTAATAGCCTAGAACTAGGCCTATTAAAGTTAGGCTTCTAGGCCTAGGAAAAATCGAGCGGGCCTTAGTAGGCCTACTAGGCTAAAGTAGGCTATAGATAGAGAAAAGATATATTTAATCTTTATATAGACAAAGTGTTAATTAGCTATATAATATTAGGTAGAGGAGGTAGTATAGTAAAGAGGTAAGCTATATAACTTTTAAGGAGGGGGAGGGGAGTAGGGGTATCGTCGCTCTTAATATCGCTTAAAAAACAAATTATCTCTTAAGCCTCTACTTTAGGAGGCATTCTCTCTAGTGCTATTCTTAGTCTACTATTCCTTAGGCTACTACTACGCTAGTAGGTCCTAAGTCTCCTTTATACTAGCCTCTACTAGCTACTCGGTCGGTATATCCTTAGGCTCCTTCGTACTAGCCTCTACTAGCTACTTAGTTAGTAATACCTAAGTATTAGTTATAATAGCCTCGGTTAGCTACTAGCTACTACTACCGGCTATAGGCTCCTTAGGTAGCTAATAGATATTAATACTATCTTATTTACCGATAGTAGGCTACTCTTTAGCCTACTCTTCGAGAGAATAACCTATAGGAGGTTTAGGGCGCTAGGCGCGAGACTTCGTCTACTACTACTTAAGTAGCGCGTTAGCCGCGTCCGCCTTATCCTTTCAGATCTTAAGGACCTAGATATCCTTCTAGTTCTAGAAGTGTTCGGCGACTAGCTACGCCTTCTTTATAACCTATTCTTACCTTCGTTCTTCGTCTTCCTACTAGCTATAGTCGCTAGCTACGCTAGACTTAGGCGCCTATACTACTCTAGTCGTTTACTATAGTAGAGCCTTCTTAGGGGTCGCCTTCTTACTAGGCTAGGCTTTTATAGTCGGATAGACGTTAGGATTAACTATATTACCTATCTAAGATAGTAGGGGCTTACGACTAGCCTTCGTCTTAGGGTAGTTCTAAAAGTCCCTTAGTAGGCCGTTAATATACTTAGCCTCCTCTATAGTAATCTTAAAGTCCTTAATATCGACTTAGCCCTAGACTCGTTAGAGGACTTAGTAGCATTTGCGGTTATTATTAGTCTACTTCTTAGTAGCCTTCTCTACTTTCTTCTAGTTAGCTAGCTTCTTCTTTACCTTAGCCTTCCTAGCTATCTTCTTCTCTCGTTTACGTTTTACTAGATATCGTTAGTAAATACTAGCTACGTATACTAGCTACGTAACTTATACTATACAATACGGTCCGTATAGCTAGTACTCTTATTACTTAAGCCTTCTTCGTTATTAGCCTCTATTCTCTCGAGGCGCGACGATAATCGTTTTAGCTCTCTATCCGTTTTGTCGATACGACGCTAAAGAGCCTCTTTATCGCTACTATCTTATTCTTCTTCTTCTTCTTCTTCGACGGGCTTAGGTAAGGTAACTCGAGCTCTCTTACGTAGATTACGCTAGCTACTAATAGGCTTAGGTAAGGCAACTCGAGGTCCTCTCTTACGTAGTATACGCTAGCTACTAATAGGCTTAGGTAAGGTAACTCGAGTTCTCTTACGTAGCGTACGCTAGCTACCCTAGACGAGGCGCTTCTAGCCTCTATTACCCTTATATTACTCCTCTTACTAGTAGGCCTAGAACGCCGCTTCGTTATTATTGTTCGTAATAATACAAGAGTTAACTTTACCTTATCTCTTATTATTTAGGTAGGTAATTTGCTTCTTAAGACTAATACTAATAGTAGCTCTTAGGTAGAGAGCGTCTATTATACCGCGTAGCTCGAAGTTATTATAGATCTTAAGGATCTAACTAAGAGTATAAAGATCCTTCTATATAAGCGTAATACGCTTTCCGTTAAGCGTAATAAGGTTAGCGGCTAAAAATTATTAGTATACGCTAGCTACGCTTACTAACTACGTAGAATATACCTTTAAATATATCGTATAGTACGTATACTATAGTATATTAGAGGGCTTAGATTATATCTTTCTTCTAGCGTAGCTCGAAATAAATATATTTACCCTTATCTTCGATATAACGCCTAACTCTCTCGGCCTAGTCTACGTACTCTTTCTATACTATTTCCCGTATAAGGCGCGAGAATAGCGCGAAGAGGATTTCCTAGTTAGGCGGAATTTCCTAGAGATATCGCGTCTCTCGAAAGTGTCTCTCTATTAAAGCGTTAGCGACCTACTAGCTACGAGTACTAGCTATAGGCTTACGAAGTTACTACTAAGGCGTTAAAGTACGGCCTTCCTAACTATTTACGCCTAGTATCTTAATATTACGCGTACGAGTAATACCTAGTAGCGCCTTAGTAGAGAGCTACCTACGAGGCGCTTTCGCTACTAACGCCTTAGCTTACGTAGTAGGTCTCTTTATACGCGCTATAATAAGGTAAGGTAAAGTATATATAAATTTTTCTAGGCGTCGTAGGCGGTTAGAGCGCTCGAAACGGGCTAAAGCGGCGGTAGAGGTAGGTATTATAGTATTAGAGGGTTTGAGATTACGACTAGTATTTTATACTAGCGTTTCGTATAACGTTATAGGTATATATAACGGTAGGTATACTAATAAATATAGGGAAGGAGCTATAGCTAGCCTACGTAGCTAGTAGAAGCTAGGGAAAAAACGTATAGTAAGCCGCGGGGATTATACTTTACCTTATACTTTACTACGGGTAAAAACCCTTTATATACCGCTTAAAAACGCGGGAAAATGTACGGAAAGACTTAGGGAAGAATAGATATTTATTAGTACTATTCTTACTAATCTCGGCTAGTCTAGCGCTACTATAGCTTTTTATATAGAGCTATATCCTTCGATATAAGGGTAACGCGTTTCGCGTAGATAGCTAGTAGGTTAGAGTACTCGAATTCTAAGATAAGGAACGCTTAAGCGGCTTCTTATAATACCTTAATTACGGACGCCTACTATCTTATAATCTCCCTACCTATAGCCTACTCGCTAGAAATCTCTCGAACTAGTCGTTAGAAGGGCACCTTTTATATAAGGAGGGAATACCCGGATTTCGTAGAGCCCTAATATTTCCGGATCTTACGTAGAGTAGCTTAACTAGTATTAAATTTTCGTCGTTTACGAGGTATATTATAATCCGTTTTCTTTACGATAACTTTCTTACGCCTAGTTCGGGCTACGCTTTTTTATACCTTTCTAATCGCTATCTTAGCTCTCTTCTTTTATTAAGGTACTTTCGTAGTTTTACGTAGCGCCTTTACTAGTACCGTTTTACGAGAGGCTTTTAAGGACGTTTATAGTTAAGATAGACTAGCTTTAGGGTTCTAAAACCGTCGTTAGATTAGGTACTTAGCTAACGATAGGTACTTTATACTATAGTCTTCCGCGATATAGGTCTATCTATATCCGAAGCTAAGGGTTAACTAGCGAGTAGTACTTCTATACGTTTTCGTAGTAGTAGGGAGGATAGTATATCGTTATTAACCTTATCGTTATTATCGAGTTTGTTATTATATTTATCCTTATCTATTAGACTAGGTATATCGAGAAGGGCTTAATTACTTAGGAATTAATTAGAGTAGATAGCGGGTATGTTTTAGAGGTTAAAGAAAGGAAGATAGTAAGAGCGGGGAAAAGGGAAGCTTTTAAATTACCGCTAAGACGCTAAGAAGCACGTAAACGCTAGCTACGCCTACCGACTACGCCTTAAGAGTAGTATCTAATATAGTAGGCTTCTTTCTACTTTAGGCACGCGTTTTTCTTCTCTTTAGTACGCCGCCTTCCCCTTCGTTACTAATATAGTAGAGATCCTCCTTAGTAGCGATCTTATACTCTAGTACGTCGTACTCTATCTACTACTCGAACGAATCCTTATTAGACCGTTCTATCTATCTTAACTCTTAACGAAGACAGTAGCGATATATTATAATAGCGCGAAAGATATCTAGATAGTATAACTAATTATAACGAGCTTAGTAGCGAGTAATACTAAAGGCCCTCTCGTATCTAATTCCTACTCTAGGTATATAGAGTACGTCTCTAGTAATCTTCGTAATCGTAGGGAACTATTACTTAATATATACCTACTAAGTAAGGATATCGTTACTAACTATATTATAGAGGTTCGAAAAGTCTAGATACGTTAGACTACTATAAGTAACTAGCGGCGGCTACTAGCGATAGGTACTAGCTATAGTTAACGTACCTTTTCGTTTATAACGAAAGAACTCTTCTATAGGGTCGTCGTCTACGTATTAAGAAGAGCTCGTCTAACTCGAATTTCCTCGAAAGAGTCGTAACTACTTCGTAAGCTTCTATCTCTTACGCTATCTACCTTACGAGTTCTACTACGAGCCGCTTTTAGCTTTAGAATACTTTCGAAAGAGCTTCTTAAGATAGTTCTAATAATATTCTTCCTACTCTAGTTCTAAAGCCTATTTAGGTAGCTACTATAACTCGCGCTTCTACGATAGATAGAGTAGGATAGTAATACTATATAGATCGCCGAATAATTTAAACGTCTACGAGTAGTATTTGTTAAGCTTTTCCTACGCTACCTCTAGAGCTACGAGTATTCTCTTTTTCTATAGCTTCTATTTCTTCTTAAGTCGCTATCGAGTAGTATCTATACTATTAAAAATATAGTTATACAACCTAAAGATAAGGTGTAGTATTAGCCTATATAACTAACTTATAAGCGCTATTACTTCGGCGAAAGGCCTCGCTAACTTAATAAGGTATTTAACTTAATTCTACTTAGTATTAGAGAGCTCTAGCTAGTCGAGCTTATACTCCTTATAGTATTTATTAATAGAGTCTTAGAGAAGATATAGTCGAATAAGTATATAGTATATCGAGTCGAATCGTGTCTTAATATCTTAGATAAGTTAAAGCTTCCGAAATATATCCCGTATCTATCTTTCGTTCTAGGCTATCGCGGCTTTAGTTATAATAGGTTTCTTATTTACTTTAACCTAAATACGTTCGAAAGCCTTTATCCGCGGTAAGTTCTAATTAACGTAGATCGCTATTTGTCGAATCTATAGATTATTAATTAGAGATGTCTATTACTAGCTACGCGTACTAGCTACAGCTAAGTCTAAAACTTACTTTAAAAAGGACTAGGGGAATGTTATCTACGTTGTTCCTAGCTTTAATCTTTTTAAGTTCCTTACGAGAGGTAGTATTATTAATCGTCTTCTCTAGGTCGTTATTCTCTAGCTCTAGCTTTAGCTCCGAGAATAGAGCCTAAATCGCTAACTATATAATATACGTAAAGTATAGAAAGTAATATATCTTCGGACTATCCGCGTTTAGATTATAAACCTACTCGTTAGACTCTATTTCGTTCTCTATACTTACGGCCTCGACCTATATTTCTAGTCTCGTAAGCTAGGTAAGGTTAGTAGAACGAGATAGCTTCTAAACTACCTTTAGACTATAATTCGTTAGAACGTTTAGCGCTTTGTATCTTTATAGTACGTATATAGCGCGATATAGGGTCCTATTATTACTAGCGTTATTAGTCGTTAAGGCGGTTAGTTTTATATTATATCTATAGGTAGTTATCGCCTTCTCGACTAGTTTCGCTATATTCTCTCTAGTATATTAGCTATAAATAGTAGGGAAATCGAGTAGCTCCTTATAGTATATCTAAGTAGAATTAATCTAATAGCCCTTAATACTAAGGAACGACGCCTATATTAACCTAGTAGACTACGTATTAATAGCGAAAGCGACTACGTTATACTTATTAATTTGTCCTTATAGTTACTATATTACCTACTTCTCGCGTTCTCGAATCCGTACTCGTTAAGTTATCGAGGAGCGGAACTATAGTTCCTTATAAAAATAAAGGTACGTTCGTTATACCGAATCTCGCTCGAAGAAATCTAATAGTAACCTATTAGTAATAATTATATTAGTCTATAGTATTATAAAGTTGTTTAGACTTAGCGATTCTCCCCTAAATCCCGAATACTTTTTCTATGTCTATTCTTCGTTAGTATCGTACGCGTCGCTAGTATACGTAGCTAGTAAATCTAGGTATTCGTATAAGACGTACTATAAGCTCTTTAGCCTTCGTAGCTTTAGTATCGTTACGTCCTTATACTACGACTACTCTTAGATAGCCTCTCGAAGACAAATGTCGATCTATAGTCGTCGTCCCTATATTAAGGCCTAGATATACTAATTGTACCCCGTAGATTTAATAAATAATATAGGGTTTACCCTCCTTAGAAACGCCCTTATAGTAGAATTACTATACGTACGAGCTCGACCTCCTACTACTAAACTCGAATAGTAACTATCCTCGTTTTTTAACGAGCTTCTTATATAGGCTATATTGTAATACCTTATCCTACTACGAATAGTAGTATTCGGTTAGCGTTTTTTTATATTTGTCCTCGTAAATGTATATGTCCTTAATCTTATAGAACTATAAGGTATTAATCTAATTCTAAGTAGATAGAGGTAAGCTTTATATCTAGGTAGGAGAAGAACGAGTTTAACGAGAGGCTCCTAGGCTATTTATTGTTTAGAAAAGTCGCCGCCTTAGGAGAGGATTACTAGTTACTAGCGATGTCGAGGTTAGTTCCGTCTCTTAGGTACGACTAATTAGCGATGCAATATATTCCCTAAAGCGCTTATTAGACTATAATACCCTAGATCGAAGTACTCTACTATTTTATCGTTCGCTTTCTCGTATTATTAATCGTAGAGATTGCGGGGGGACCTATAAGCTATTTAGTAACGTACTAGGGAGGCGAGGCATAATAGCGTAGAGTAGGAGATAGAGATATAGATAGAGAGAAGAGAGTTATATTAAGAGCCTAAAGCCTCCTTAAGTATATTAATATATTAGTTACTATAGTAACCCTAGTCGAGATCTATTTTATCGTCTCTAAAGTCCGCTAGGGTATCGTCCTATATCTAGTTATCGTCTAAAACGTCGCCGTTACCTTATACGGGCTCTACGT